>OU611916.1:130816-424169 GCA_914767705.2 Tenthredo notha | reverse complement strand
TACAAAAAGTATGCTTAAAAATAGTGAGTTTGAACAATAACAGTACTTAAGACTATGAATTCAAAATACGAAAACGACTATGAGCCTATAGAATTAGCGGTTGGTTTTTAAATTATACGGTACTAACCTTACAGACAATAATAAAGGCAAGGAAGAAAGATGGAACAATATCACACGAGCACCGTTACGCTAGACCTTTAAATGGGGTCTTGTGTTGCCTCCTAACTATATCTTAGTCTCCTTGGACGTGGTGGCGTTATTCACGAATGTTCCTAAAACTTTAGCGATCGAAGCCATCAAGAACCGTTGGCAGTCTCTTTCATCGGGTGTCCCGGTGTCCTTAAACCAGCTGCTACTAGCTTTGAATTTGTGTTTTGACGCCTCTATTTTCAAATTTGATAACACGATCTACTCCCAGACGTTTGGTCTCCCCATGGGCTCCCCCCTGTCACCTATTCTTGCTGATTTGGTCATGGACGATTTGGAATCCCACTGTATCAATAATCTAGGGTATGAATTACCGTTTTATTTCCGTTATGTCGATGATATTCTAACCGCTGTACCCAGAGATTCTGTGATCCATTTGGTACATGTCTTCAATGATTTCCACCCTAGACTCCAGTTTACATGTGAGACTGAGAGACTGGGTTGTATTAGTTTTTTAGATGCACGCATCATAAACTCTAACCAGATCATTGAGACTGACTGGTACCAGAAACCTACTTGGTCTCAGAGATACTTAAATTACGATTCTCATCATCCCAAATCGTACAAAATTGGTACGATCACTAATCTGGTTGATAGAGGTATTAGGTTGTCAAACCCTCGGTTCCACGAAAAGAATTTATCTACTATTCGTGGTGTTTTGGAGAAAAATGGTTATCCCTCTAATATTGTAAATCGTACTATTTCCAAACGTCTACGTAAGATTAATACTCCTAACAATAACGTGGAGCCTCAATTGGATCGCGATAGAGCTACTTTCATTTCTATCCCTTACATCGCGGGGTTGTTTGAGTCGCTAAATCGGGTGTTTAAGAAATTCAATGTACAGTTCGTCGGTAAAAATGAAAATGATTTGAGGTCTCTTTTTGATTGTGGCAAGGATACCCTACCGTTTGAAAAACGTTCCAATGTGGTCTATAAGATTCCGTGTCTCGATTGTAATAAGCCTTATATTGGTCAAACGTCTCGCTATATATCCCAAAGAATTAATGAGCATAAGAAAAACATCAAAGATTGTGTTGACCACTATACTGCCTTAACCCGACACATTGTTGACCATGACCACCGATTTGATTATGATAATGTGTGTGTTTTACACGAAGAACCTGTATACTACAAAAGGCTGATTCTAGAGATGTGCAACATCGTGAGTCATGTTGATTCGGTCAACCTACGACAGGACGTAGAGAAACTAAGCGACACGTATGTGAGACTTATCTCTGACATCTAACTACCTCACGATAAGTGACCGACATTGAACTAACTCTTATTGTTATTGCCACTCTATGTACATATGATCCAGGGATCGATTTCAATATTTTGATTTCCGTATGTCACTTTGATCCGACATTAACAACTAGATTTCCGGTTTCTTTCTTCGCTGCCATCGTATTAAGTAACGGTCTCTATCTATTAAAGACCCCTTTGTTCTCGTTAATCTTTTAATCCGTACGATGGACAAGTGGAAGTTCCGAAAATTTAAAGGTCTAGCGTAACGGTGCTCGTGTGATATTGTTCCATCTTTCTTCCTTGCCTTTATTATTGTCTGTAAGGTTAGTACCGTATAATTTAAAAACCAACCGCTAATTCTATAGGCTCATAGTCGTTTTCGTATTTTGAATTCATAGTCTTAAGTACTGTTATTGTTCAAACTCACTATTTTTAAGCATACTTTTTGTATTGTAGAATAAATGAAAACTGTTCTGTCCTGAGGAGGGCCCACACCTAGGGCCGAAACGTTGACACTGAATCAATTCTTTAACGTTTATTGACCTTCATTTCCAAGAATTCCTTCTACATATTCACCTGAGGTCAAGAATTTCTGTTTCTATATATCATTATATTGGCGCCCAACATATTTTATTTTAAAAGACCAATAGAAGAGCAAAATTAGCTTCACGGTGCTACTTTCGTTTTCGCCAGAAGCATGACGACTTCTGTTGCGCTGGAGATGTTTTCAATTCTGATATAAACTACGGCCCCGTAAGCTACGTTAGACGCGTCGGCGAAACGCAATTCGCATCGAAGTGCGGAATGATCAAGGCCTATCCAACGAGGGATCGCGATTTTATCTAATTGTGTAAGCTGCGAGAAAAAGTCAAACCATCGCTCGACTAGAGCACTGGGTAATGGATCATTCCATTCTAGTTTAGCATGCCACAATTGTTGCATGAAGACTTTTGCGTTTATAACGAAGGGCGGTATCCAGCCCAGAGGGTCATAGATTTTAGCTATTATCGACAGAACTGTTCTCTTAGTTAGGTTTCCACCCTCCGGGATATTCAATTTGTAACGAAATTCGTCGCGCAATGGAGCCCAATAAATTCCCAGCATTTTCAATTGTTCATCTTCGTGGAATAATTTATCAGAGGCTAAATTATGCGAGCTTGCATCGAGGTTATCGACGAGTCGCGGAAGATTCGCGGCGAATTTTCTTAATTAGAATTTCGCCAACGCTAACAGGCGCGTGGTTTGTTCGCGTTTTTGGCGCGCAAGGACGATGTCGTCTGCTCCGAACAGTACGTCATCAACGTATATGTTATTCAGTAAGATTGGAACTGCCAGTGGGAATTTATGTCCTTCATCTTGTACTAATTGCTTTATAACGCGATTTGCCAAAAACGGACTTGGTCCGGTACCGTGGGTTACGGTATTTAGCCTATAAGTATTGACTGGATCCTCGGGCTTACGTCTCCATAATATTAACTGGTAGCTTCTATCTCTGTCGTCTACTAAAATTTGCCGAAACATCTTTGCAATATCTGCTGCAATTACGTAAGGGTGAACTCGCCACTACAGAATTATGGCTACTATATCCGCTTGGAGCTTCGGGCCGATTAATAAATGGTCGTTTAGCGAAGTTCCGTTAGATGTAGGCAAAGATCCGTTAAAAACTACTCTAAGTTTTGTTGTGCTGCTCTCTTCGCGAATTACCGAATGATGAGTTAGATAAACGCATTGCTCGTTTGCAAGCTCGCCAGGCTTAATCAGAGTCATATGTCTGAGTTGTAAATATTCTTCTAAAAACGCGTCATATTCCGCTTTCTGCTCGGGTTTGCATGCAAGTCTTCGTTCCAACTTGCAATAATACGACATTGCTATCGAGTAAGATTCGCCGATATCAATTGGAGGATCATTCCTGAAGGGCAAACAAACCATGTATTGGTCCCCGGCAGGCCGAGTGTGAGTAGCTGTGAAGTGTCTATCGCATTTAATCTCATCTTCGGTGAGGAATTTGACTTGAGTTTGCGGTACTGCTTCATCTTCCCAGAATTTAGTCAGTGTACGGTTCAAATCTTGCAAAACGGCACAATGTAGAGTATTAACTCGTATTGTGTGCTGCGTGGCTAATTGTGTAGGGCCTGATAACACCCAACCAAAAATTGTATTTTGTGCAATTGGTTCTGTCGGAAGACCTTTGCGTAGGCCGCTTAGTAAAATAGATCCATAGAGATCTGCACCGATTAATAAGTTTATCGGTTCTGAAGTGCTATATGAGTCTGCCAAGGTTATGCCTTGTAAATGAGCCCAGTCTTCGGCTTCAACTTCGGCAGGACGATAGTTAGTCAACTGTTGCAAAACTATAGCCTGAGTGGAAACACTAGGACCGGTTCCATGACAAGGTTTAATTTCTATATTAGCTATAGAACGAGCTGTCATGGTCTGTTTTCCTCCTAATCCTGAGACTGAAGCGCTTATGTGTTGGCGTGGGGCTCGCAATACTTGAGTAACCGATTCTGTTATAAACGAAGCCTCTGAACCCTGGTCGATCAATGCTCGGACGCGCGTTACTCGACCCGATTTGCTTTTAATATGTACCCATGCGGTAGCTAATAATACATTAGTGTTTGACTTAGCACAAAGATGTGTAGTGTATAACATAGGTACAGCAGGCTGCGCATTCAACGGATTGACAAAATTACCGTTAGCAGTAGTTATTATTTGATTTGAATTTTGACTTTGCGTTCGGGTATTGTCACCGTTATTCTGGTTATTGTCGTTGTTTGTAGGCGCTGCGTTTGATGCGACATGGGGGCTATTTTTTCTCTTATTATCATGCAATAACGTGTGATGTCGTCTATGACATATGCTACAAGTATTTTTACTCCGACGATCACTAGGAAGATGTCCTTTCTTTAAACGATTGAAACAACACCTCTGTGCTCGAGCAAGTTCTGAACGTTCGGTTACAGATTTACTGCGAAAAGTGTCACATTGATACGGTGAATGACTTTCGGTACAAAAATTGCAGCGTTGAGGCGCGCTCGCATGGTGTGACTTGACATTTTTTGTTTTTGTATTTCTTGAATTACTGTCTCCTTCGTTTGGAGACGCTGTAGCAAAATTGATAGCTTCTAGAGCTCTAATACGCGTATTAAGAAAAGTCTTCAATTCATCATAGGATGGATAATTTACATTGTCACCAAGTTGTGTTTCCCACAACTGGCGCGAAAGCTTATCTAATTTATCAACTAGGTGGAATACAATGAGATCATCCCAGCTGTCAGTCGTTCGCCCTAGATTCTTCAAAGCTGTAAAAACATAATTCGCTTGATCACGAAGAGTTTTTAAATCAATCAAAACATTCTGACTGACAGCGGGAATTGCATAAAACACGCGTGAATGTGCATTAATTATGGCACGCTTGTTTTCATACTGATTGGTCAAACTTTGCCATGCAGCTGCATAATTTGCATCTGTAACTGTCACATTTTTTAACAAATTATACGCTTCTCCTGTTAAACTTGTTTTCAGACAATGAATCTTTTGAACGTTCGAAAGTCGTGGATTGTTTGCAACTGCTGTTTCAAAGATGTCTTTGAAATTTGACCAGTCAGTATAATTACCGCTGAACTTTGGTATTTCAATTACAGGTAAACGAGCAAATTCAGAAATATCAGGTACGTTACTGTTGTGAGGATTAACACTCGGTGATCCCGGAGCTGTTGGCAGCGTTGCATTGTTATGGTTGACAGCTGCTAAGGCGGCAATCTCAGTTTCCAATTCTTCTTGTAGATGATCCATGGCCGTAAGGTAATAGGCTTCCGTTCGCTCGAATACGCCGTCTTGGAAATAGGATTGTTCTTCATCCTCTTCTGTGGCTATGGTTGATACTTTGATATGGATTTGCAGAAATTTGTCCCAATAACTTTGTAGGAGTGAGATCCGACTACGTATGACACCTTCAAAACGTTTAGCTTTGGCTATTTTGTTGTAGTTGACAACACTGTTTTTTATAAGCTTCTGGAGAGTTGCTTGTTCGGCTAAGTAAGCCTCCATCTTATAAATGGTATTGCAATTGAAGTAGGCTAGTTACAGTCATTTAGATACCGTTTTATTCCACTGCACTCACGTTTAGTTCAGGAGCACTGATGACTGGTGGTCATCTTTTCAAATTTCAAATTGGATTCGCTTCACCGAGTCTTTTGACCTTGAGCACTGTATATCAGTTGCTCATAACACTAGCCGCCTTAGTTCTAATTTCAACGATTTTTCGTATGAAATGATACTGATTGTCCACCGATAACTGATAATCCTATCCTCAGAATCCGGCTCGAAGGACCATTTGTTGCGCGTTCGACGATTCCCGAGAGGTCATCTCTCGTCGCGGCTGTAACGGGTGCTGGTTTTTCTTTTTATGAGCAATAGGTGACCGTGGGTGTAAATGACTAACACCGTTTAATTGTAAGAATCAGTAGCACTGTTTATTTAGTACAAACAAACCGTCAAATAAAATTATTTTATAGAAAGACACAGTTACGGGCTAGTTAATTCAAAGGCGACTGACTAACTGGAGTTTCGAAGCGAAGGATTATTAGCCTTTGCCCGGATTAACACAGATATACTTATTGTCATGTGTTAGTTTCTTAAATTCATAGTCGGCTGTTATCGGTTGAACTTTGTTGTGTTCCTGTAACAATCAATTTATTTGTTGCATAGAACCCTTAAAAAAAATTATAGCGAAATCGATAACATCGAGGTCAGAAAGCTGTCCGGTTTGACGTGGAATTACTCATGTCCTAATCCTACGGAACGCCCGACAGATGGCTCTACGCGTATATCATCGTAATCAATCAAAGATATGGGCAATTCCACCTCAAATCGATCAATTTTGGGTGATTTTGGAATCGATTTAAACTTTTTTTAGATAAATTCATACTTTCGTGGCTGCAACACATATATACTATTTTTGAAAACTCCATAGTCACGAGAAAACGTTCTCGTGTACTATGTAATGAACAACGGTTCATTTTTGAGTAATTATAATATAATTACGCTACATAAGGTAGATCCTTTAGACCAAAGTACGTCAAATCAATGTGAATTAAACAAACTCAAATTTTTATTGACAAGAAAAATAATCAACCGGGAATTCCCGGTCTGCCTGATTATTTTTCTTGTCAATAAAAATTTAAGTTTGTTTAATTCACATTGATTCAAACTTTTTTTACGTGAATTCCACGTCAGAATAATAGACCCGTGTTTTTTTGTTGGTCCAAAAAATTTTTTTCACGCTAGTTGTGAATTATCGGCGCGCGGGCGGCTTTGAGAATTAACATCTCGGATCCCCTTCACCGTAGAGAGATGTTCCAAAACGCGTTTTAAGGACGATGAAAGACACTTTTTGATAAAAATTTTCAACTTTTCAAAAATATAGTTTTGTTGTTTTATAAGCAATCAAAATGTTTATCGATTTTATAATTCTAAAAAAAATACGATCACATTCCTCATTCAATTCTAAAGATCGCGAATTTTTTAAATTGATGGAGCGATTTTTCTGAGTATTTTTTTGCAATTATTTGTCTGGCGCTGCGTCAGGCTGCCGCGCCGCGCACCTTGCTACTACGGCGTCATTCCATGTATGAAAAGCATAGAGATATTACCATAGAGGAGGTGAGACATACGGCCGTGTGTAAGTGGAAGCGTAGTTCGAATAAAGAGAGACAGAAAACTGACAATGGGTAGCTTCCTCGTCTTTTAACGCATGTGCACTGAGTCTTTATAGCTGAGCGCTATAGTTGAGCGCTATGAAGACTCAGTGCGCATGCGTTAAAAGACGAGGAAGCTATCCATTACGGTTTTCTGTCTCTTTTTATTCGCATTACGCTGATTCGGTTGCCTCACCTCCTCTATGGTAATATCTCTATGATGGAAAGCCGGGCGCCACGCAATTGGCCGAGCCCCGTAGACGCGGTAGTCACGAGGCGCACGGCGCGGCAACCTGACGCAGCGCCGGACAAATAATTGTAAAAAAAATACTTAGAAAAATCGCTCCATCAATTTCCAAAATTCGCCATCTTTAGAATTGAATTAGGAATGTGATCGTATTTTTTTTAGAATTTAAAAAATCGATAAACATTTTGATTGCTCCAAAAAACAACAAAACTATATTTTTTGAAATGTTGAAAATTTTTATCAAAGAGTATCTTTCATCGCCTTTTAAACGCGTTTTGGAACATCTCTCTACGGTGAAGGGGACCCGAGATATTAATTCTCAAAGCCACCCGCGCGCCACTTTTATAGTAAAATGCGATAATTCATAACTAGCGTAAAAAAAATTTTTTGGACCAACGAAAAAATACGGGTCCACTTTCTTGACGTCGATTTCAAGTACAAAAAGTTTCAAGCGATCCAGAAAATACGAGGTCATTCCTTGACCGTTTTGAGGTGGAATTGCCCATATATAAATTTATACATATTTTTTCGGATACGGATGTGTGTTTTATTATAAATAATTAGCTTGCTGCATTAAACATCTATGTAATTCTCATCAGTAGTACTATCATAAAGATCGTTTCTTCTTTTATCGAGTCAGGAACCGATCCACGAATTGTTCCTTGTCGAACGCCGCCAGTGGTTTACATTTCTATTTGATTAATCAAGATATGTGTCCTCGAGGATAATTCATCAAAACATATAAGTCAGCGAATTAATATATTTCCTAATAATCAAGAACGTTACCTGATTAAAAACATAAACTTTAATAAGCAAACAGTTGAATATAAATATCGCCAAGAGCCAGATCCGATAAGAGCTTCTTTGAAATAATTATTAAAAATTAATTCCACGAGTGATTGGCTAGTGAAGAATTCGGCACAGGAACATGATACAAAATTCAAAGACATTTATTCGAATCTTCGATCCACCTTGTGATGTTGTCAAATTTTTATTATTTTTTATTCGATGTGAGAGCTGATTCCCGTCTTCAGGGTCGATTGGAGATTGCCTCCGCGGGCCTACTATCCTTTTTTTTATGATAATTATACTTCTAAATATTGGAGTAACAGGAGTGAGGAATTGGAACAAAGAATGGTTTCTGTAGCTTATGAACAGGTTAATAAGTATTTATTGATAAAATATATGCAGGTATATGTGATAACATTGATAATTCTATCCTTCTAAGGGCCTGAAAGTGGCTAGAGTATAATTGGTAAATTGAAATCGGAATAGTGAATCTATCTTATTGAACTTCGTTTTGGCGAATGACCGTTTTATATTTAATGTTTGTCCGATATTAAGACTATATTATTTTTTGTAAGAACGCTCAGGTAAAATCAAAGTAGTGAATCTATTTTATTAAACTTCGTTTTGGCGAATGACCGTTTTATATGTGATATTACTTGACTCGAAAGCTACCCAGATAACAATTGTGCCACGCACTTCAGCCGCATTACATGATTTTCACGCGGTGCGGGCGAGAACGCACCGTTTTCGCTAGCACTAAGTGATTCGTAAATCGCTGCGTGCGTTATGCGCAGTGTTGG
Source organism: Tenthredo notha (assembly GCA_914767705.2). Taxonomy (NCBI): domain Eukaryota; kingdom Metazoa; phylum Arthropoda; class Insecta; order Hymenoptera; family Tenthredinidae; genus Tenthredo; species Tenthredo notha. The sequence continues at coordinate 415,179 of OU611916.1, read as the reverse complement.
GCAAATTTGTAATTAGAAGAAATTTAATTACTAATTACATTTGTAATTTGTAATTAGGAAAAATTCAATTACTAATTACATTTGTAATTTGTAATTAGAGAAAATTCAATTACTAATTACATTTGTAATTTGTAATTGAGAAAATTTTAGTTACTAATTACATTTGTGATTTGTAATTAGAAAAAATTCAATTACTAATTACATTTGTAATTTGTAATTAGGAAAATTTGAGTTACTAATTACATTTGTAATTTGTAATTAGGAAAATTTTAGTTACTAATTACATTTGTAATTTGTAATTAGGAAAATTTTAGTTACTAATTACATTTGTAATTTGTAATTAAAAACAAATAAATTACTAATTACATTTGTAATTTGTAATTAGGAAAATTTTAGTTACTAATTACATTTGTAATTTGTAATTAGAAACAAATAAATTACTAATTACATTTGTAATTTGTAATTAGAAAAAAATAAATTACTAATTACATTTGTAATTTGTAATTAGAAAAAAATAAATTACTAATTACATTTGTAATTTGTAATTAGAAAAACTTCAATCCCTAATTACAATTGCGGAAAGTAATTACCAGTTATTTTCCTTTTAATTACATTCTGACAAAGTATTTAGCAGCTATTCTTCTACTAATTACAATTTTCCAAAGTAATTAGAAGAATTATTCAATCTATTTACAGTTGCTAGATGGAATTATATCTCAGTATATACTCTTAATCTGGGTATATACAACCATATAGCGACATATTCAGGTATATTTCGGTATGTACCGACATATCTATATATATATGGCTGTATATCAACAAAATCAGGTATATCTCGGTAAATACCCCTATATCCCGGTATATACAATTATATAGCGACATATTCGGGTACATGTCGGTATATACCGACGTATCTAGGTATATATGACTATATATCAACGGAATCAGGTATATCTCGGTATATACTCCTATATCTGGGTATATACAACTATATAGCGACCTATTCGGGTATATCTCGGTATATACTGACATATCTAGGTATATATGACAATATAATAACAAAATCACGTATATATCGGTATATACCCCTATATCTGGGTATATACAACTATATAGCGACATATTCGGGTATATCTCGGTATATATTGAGATATACCTGATTTCGTTGATATACAGTCATATATACCTAGATATACCCGAATATGTCGCCATATAGTTGTATATACCAAGATATAGGGGTATTTACCGAGATATACCTGATTTTGTTGATATATAGTCGTATATACCTAGATATGTCGGTATATACCGAGATATACCCAAATATGTCGCCATATAGTTGTATATACCAAGATACAGGGGTATATACCGAGATATAACTGATTTTGTTGATATATAGTCGTATATACCTAGATATGTCGGTATATACCGAGATATACCCGAATATGTCGCCATATAGTTGTATATACCGAGATATAGGGGTATATACCGAGATATACCTGATTGCGTTGATATATAGTCATATATACCTAGATATGTCGGTATATACCGAGATATACCCAAATATGTCGCCATATAGTTGTATATACCAAGATATAGGGGTATATACCGAGATATACCTGATTTTGTTGATATATAGTCGTATATACCTAGATATGTCGGTATATACCGAGATATACCCGAATATGTCGCCATATAGTTGTATATACCGAGATATAGGGGTATATACCGAGATATACCTGATTGCGTTGATATATAGTCATATATACCTAGATATGTCGGTATATACCGAGATATACCCAAATATGTCGCCATATAGTTGTATATACCAAGATATAGGGGTATATACCGAGATATACCTGATTTTGTTGATATATAGTCGTATATACCTAGATATGTCGGTATATACCGAGATATACCCAAATATGTCGCCATATAGTTGTATATACCAAGATACAGGGGTATATACCGAGATATAACTGATTTTGTTGATATATATAGTCGTATATACCTAGATATGTCAATATATATACCGAGATATACCCGAATAGGTCGCTATATAGTTGTATATACCCAGATATAGGGGTATATACCGAGATATACCTGATTTCGTTGATATACAGTCATACCCGGGTAACAATTTACATGGCCAGCCCACAAGCCACATCAATGCCATGTGGCATTAGTACGGCAATGCTGTCAGCCAGCCACATAGCAGGTTAATGTTCGATAACCATGCGGCGGCTATATGGTTTCAACATGGCCTTTCCACATGGCGATAGTAAGGCTAATTCAGCTAGGCTACCAATGTTGCGCCATCCTGGCAGCTACAAGGCTAGTTAATATAGCTTTTGACTATGTATCCAATGTACACTTGCTACCTAGCATTGACCTGGCCGCCACCTTGCACCACGACCTTGGTTTTATGTGGGCCAAGCTGGCACTGCCATGTCTTGTCACTACCCATCATTGACCTGGCCGCCACGTCGCGATGCCATATGGCTTTTATGTGGGCCAAGCTGGCACTGCCATGTCTTGTCACTACCCAGCATTGACCTGGCCGCCACGTCGCGATGCCATATGGCTTTTATGTGGGCCAACCTGGCACTGCCATGTCTTGTCACTACCCAGCATTGACCTGGCCGCCACGTCGCGATGCCATATGGCTTTCATGTGGGCCAACCTGGCACTGCCATGTCTTGTCACTACCCAGCATTGACCTGGCCGCCACGTCGCGATGCCATATGGCTTTTATGTGGGCCAACCTGGCACTGCCATGTCTTAACGTCAACTGGCGACTACCTGGCCGCTACCTCGCCATGCCATATGGCTTATATGTGGGCTAACATGGCACTGCCATGTCATCACGTTAACTGGCGGCTACCCGGCCGCCACCTCGTGATGCCACATGGCTTTTATGTGGGCCAACCTGGCACTGCCATGTCTTGATGTTAACTGGCGGCTACCTGGCCGCTACCTCGCGATGATATATGGCTTTTATGTGGGCCAACCTGGCACTGCCATGTCTTAACGTTAACTGGCGACTACCTGGCCGCTACCTCGCCATGCCATGTGGCTTTTATGTGGGCTAACCTGGCACTGCCATGTCATGACGTTAACTGGCGGCTACCTGGCCGCCACCTCGTGATGCCACATGGCTTTTATGTGGGCCAACCTGGCACTGCCATGTCTTGATGTTAACTGGCGACTACCTGGCCGCTACCTCGCGATGATATATGGCTTTTATGTGGGCCAACCTGGCACTGCCATGTCTTAACGTTAACTGGCGACCACCTGACCGCTACCTTGCCATGCCATATAGCTTTTACGTGGGGCAAGCTGACACGGCCATGTCTTAAGGTAGTCTGGCACTTACCTGGTCCATACGTTGCGTTGCCACCCACCTTAGTACCTTGCCTTGCCGGTAGATGAGCGGCAATGCTCGCAAGTAAAGTAACGTTGGCTTGACTACACCTACCCATTGCCAGCCGACCACAATCATAATTAATCTACGAGTCAAGCGACTCATACCGCCTTCGCGGTAGTATATTTCACAACAGTTCTTCTGGAATGAATACTGTGTGAATAAAATAAATATACTTGAGGGAGAATAGAACCCAAGTAGCGGCGTTCGTTTAAAATTAGGGTGGCTGCGACATGACAGCTAGCTGGGGAAATTTCATGGTTACTTCATGGCTTTCACGTTTCAGATAGGTATCAAATTTACTGGCAACTAGTAGGCCCCTACATGGCAACGAGTAAGCGCTTCCATGTCGCTGCCGGATCAAAACCATAAATTAACTATATTGTTTATCGACCTAGTTGCCATCAAGGAGCGACATAGTTTGGTCGTCGTTGCCAGGTAAAAGCCAATATAAAACCGATAGGTTAGGTGGATTGGCCATATAGCGGCCGTATGGTTGCCACAATGAATTGTTACCAGGCAGCTAGTTGGCCTCTACATGGCAGCGAGAAAGCGCCGCCATGTCGCTGCCAGGTCGTAACCATAAGTGAGCTATGCTGTCTAACCAGCTAGCTGCCATGAAGGAGCCACATAGTTTGGTCGTCGTTGCCAGGTACTAACCAGGTACTAGCCATGATAAAACCCACATGGCGGCCACATTGGCAGGTCGGTTGGCCATAGAGCGGCCGTATGGCTGCCACTTCGAATCGTTACCCGGTATATATATATACCTAGATATGTCATATGTCGGTATATACCGAGATATAATTACATCTAACAACTGTAAATGGATTGAATAATTCTTCTAATTACTTTGAATAAATGTAATTAGAAGAAAAATAGCTGCTAATTACTTTCCGCAATTGTAATTAGGGATTGATTTATTTCTAATTACAAATTACAAATGTAATTAGTATCTAAACTTTTTCTAATTACAAATTACAAATGTAATTAGTAATTTATTTTTTTCTAATTACAAATGTAATTAGTAATTTATTTGTTTCTAATTACAAATTACAAATGTAATTAGTAACTAAAATTTTCCTAATTACAAATTACAAATGTAATTAGTAACTAAAATTTTCCTAATTACAAATTACAGATGTAATTAGTAGTTGATTTTTTTCTAATTACAAATTACAAATGTAATTAGTAACTAAAATTTTCCTAATTACAAATTACAAATGTAATTAGTAATTGAACTTCTTCTAATTACAAATTACAAATGTAATTAGTAATTAAATTTTTTCTAATTACAAATTACAAATGTAATTAGTAATTGATTTTTTTCTAATTACAAATTACGAATGTAATTAGTAATTTCAATGTAATTAATTACAATTTGTAATTAGTGGTGCCCAACTCTGGTTATGAGTCGCATTTCGCCATTTCATGTGCAGTCACGTAATGTCGGTACAATGCGACGCATATTGTGCAGACATTATGAGAGAAATTCTGATATATCTTGCGAAATATGTTCGTTAAAAATATTGACTCAACATTTTTTCGATAATTAAAAGTTTTTTGCACAACTTCGAACGTGATGAATATTTATATTTGAAAATACAAGATCTGACGTACAATTCGCAGTGAACACGATGAAAGTACATGTGTCATAATATTATCGAAATAATTATTATGATCGACAAATTCTCGATCTCTCAACTATAATTATTAATATTTGCTAATATTGTGTTATTGTAATTTCCTTTTGTGTGATCAATTGAGATTTTATAATTACTATACGCAATCAAAATTCGTGACGAATATTTCACAGGATCAATCCTTGTCAAAATTGGGATTAATATATATCCTTTTTGCCGTTTATTTCCGAAATCAGGTTTTTTCCTCAATCCCAAAAAAAGCAGTTTCACTTTATCTTCTTCATTTTTATGATTTTGATTTTTTTCTGAGTCACTTTCACTATTACTCAATTCGAAAAACTCCAAAGTGACTCCCATAAGGTATTTGTTATTTTATAGAAATTGCTTCATGGAAATTATCTATTTGCATACAAAGGAATCGTACAGAAAAAATTTGCATGAAAGCAGATTATTATATTAATGAAGGAAGTTGAATTTAGTAATGAAAAAGAGTAGACGATTTTTTGTTGAGTATACAAAGTGATTCACGATTTAATTTTAAGAAAAAAGAGAATTTGTAGAAAAAAGTACTAATTGTGACGGTAATTGACCCTCTCTAATATCTGTCACGAGTTCCAAATCATTCTTTATGCAAACTGACTCCGATCTAGTGGCAAATATTTCGCAGCAGGAAGTATAGTTTTCGTCCAAATTATTATTAAAATTGTCTTCTCCGTATTTTCCGATGGCACATCTTTTGTCTTATGTTTTTTTTTTTTTTCAAAATTGCTGGCTGGTGTCGATTTTGAATTTTTGGTTTTTAAAATAGACTTCAGTTTATTTTTTTAATATTTTTGAGCCTCGATGCATTCCCGCCGATTCTCACGATATGCTAGCGATATGCGTCGCTTGCGAGCTGACTCATAACGTGCGAGCAATATGCGTCTCAATTGATGACACATATGTCTGATGAGGTGAGGGCAACACAGTGCGCGTAAATCCGCACACGTGCGGGCGTATACGCCATCACTGTGAGGACATTTTGTTATCTGGGTATTTGAGACAAAGAGAAATATTGATGATTGAACAAGGTTGATGTGAAAAAGAATTTATAATAATGAAATCGCTAATTATTTTCAATAGAAAAATGAGTTTATTACACCTCGGATCGAACAAGTCAGGAAGACGAAACAGCCTATACTTGTCGTTCCCCGGTAGAGACTAATAATTAATATGATTTAAAAAAAAATATCTCCAAATATTGGGACAGGTCGTGAAGACGAAACAGCACAGACTAGCCCAATATCGAGAGAATTATGAATTTCTCTTTCTCTGCTTATTAGGCCGATTTCTACGGGTACTGTTAACATTGTGGTATGATTTTACTTGCGAGAAATAGCGATGGGCAAAAATAATCGATTTTCGATCACATCGATTATTTTTTTTCGATTAATCGAGTATAATCGATTATTTTTGGAAGGCGATTGATCGACTGACTCGATTATTTTTCCTCACAATCGTTTTTTTTCTAAGTCTTGTCAACAACGTACAATAATGAACATTATCGTACTACAAGCGCACAAACCCAAAATTTGATTGTGCGCGGGTGCAATTACCAAAGGCCCTGCCACGATCAAAACGCGAACGCAGACGCAGGAGCAGCGCTCCTCATTGGTGGTTGATCTGATTTGTCCAACTTTAGACCAATGAAATTTTATTGTCCAATAAAGTTGCACATGATCTTGGAAAGAGACCTAGGCATGGAGGTGCACGCCATTTTAGAAACAGTTCTAAATTTGCGTTAGCGTAGTATCCCTAGGTATTTGTCCAAGGTCATGTGCAACTTTATTGGACAATGAAATTTCATTGGTCTAAAGTTGGACAAATCGGGTCAACCACCAATAAGGAGCGCCGCTGCGCTGCTCCTGCGTCTGCGTTCGCGTTCGATCGTGGCAGGGCCTTAATTTAGAGCCTGTAACTTTTTATTACTAGTTTATTTCTGATTTCTATTTTGATTTTGAGGAATGTTTTATCTCAGGGGGTTTGGAAAACTCCTTGGGCCTAATGTAGAAGCGTGTATCTTTATAAATGAGGAGGAGGAGGAATTATGAACACAATCTGACCGTGCTTAACTATTTTGTATTTTATTAACAAAGAGAATGATTAAATATATGTGTAGCAATAATAATGATGAAAGAATATTGAGTAATATGTATATATATTAAGTGTAGTGTTTTCCCAATGCTAATTTTTATAATAAAATATAAGGTTATGCGTTTCTTGAACGTTTTCTGTGACTCGATATAAGGTGAGAGGATCTCTTATCTGGAGTAAGGATATTATAATTGGTTTTTCTTTTTTTTTTTGATAAGTGAAGTTATGTTATTCATCTCTTGCGAGAAACGTTTTTGGCCGGAGTATAGAGCTACGAGGGAAGCCCGAGCCGCGCGGTCTGGCGCTGGGGTTTCTCGTTTCCCGGTGGCCGGCGCGCTGCCCGCGTGAATTTAAATGATTAATATTATTTCGACTCTATATCTTAAATAATAATGCTTATAATTATATGGTAACGTTACAAGCCTTGCGCAATTGTGGCGCATATGTACACTAAACGTAATGGATTCTGAGCCGGATGTGTTTGACAATTCTAGAAACAGCCAATTGACGCTCTGGATCACAAAAATGCAAAACGCCGATTGACTGTTTCTTCAATTGTCGAACACATCCGGCTCAGAATCCATTTCATTAAGCTTACCTATATCCGCCGTCCCGCTGACGGTATACTCGATAACATAACCTCACCTACATTTTACTTGTAGCCGGCATTTCCATTTTGTAGATAAAATATTAAGATCAAAATGCCAAGTGACGTGTGGAAATTCTACACGCAAATAACGAACGAGCTAGGAAATCAAGTGACTTGTAACTTGTGTGGTCGGAAATACAAAAATTGTGGTAACACGACGAATCTCCGCAATCATCTGAAAAGTAAACACTGTAACATTGCATGTTACGACAGACTCCTTACCCCTTGGTCGACCTTAGCGGAATGACTGAAAAAGAGTAAATGAGTAGAGTGACCCCGATGTCTGACAATAATTCCGAGAGGCGACCGTGACCGACTAAAAACTATAGATCATATTATTTATTCTTTTGTTTCTTTTACGACTTTTCCCTGACATGTGGGAGTCGAGGCTCATTCGACGGCTTGTTACTCAGACCGATACGCCACTCGACGGACGCATGACGCCCAAAATCGACTGTTGAGGTCCTGTTTCAACGAACGCCACCTAAGAAGCTCCGGAGGATAATAGTGGCCATGCTACCTCCAACGACGAGGCAGAGAGGACACGGGGGAGTGCCGGGGGCACTCTACAACGCGGGATATCGGTGGTGGAAAAGATTCCCGCCACTAAGAAGAGCCTGCAACCCGTGTTCCTCCGATTTACAATCACCGTAGCGAATTTCGAAATTTCACGCATTGCGACCTTAGGTCGCCATATTTAAGGATCCTGCGCTCGATACGAAAAATCGATATTCGACCGAGTAATGAGGGCGCTGAGTACCGGCGCCATGCGGTCGACTCACTCTGCGTTAGACTAGCGTCTGGAGCACACGAGTGCAAAACTTTTGGATAATTTTTTGGATTGTCGAGTAGTCGAGAGTATTAGTCGTTTTGTTGCATTTAGACCCCGTGGTCCTTGTAGGAACACCGTTGCGTGTGTGAGTGAGTGAGGTTCGACCCCTACAGAACACCCCCGGTCCAAGCCATCGATTTCGGGCAAGAAGCGGGCCTCTTTATGAGATGGCTGGAAGACGGTGAGCGTTAGCCATTCTTGCTCATACTAATTCGAATTCGGCAACGGCCGTCTGCCATCCTGCCTTAGTTCAGCCACGAGGCTACTTAGAGTTGTTGAGAATCGAATTGAGCCGATCTCCGAAGGGTAGGCCGTCACCAGTGTCCCACTGCAGTATATTTAGAGTTCGAGTCCATATTTTATTACAAATTATCGTATGATCTAGAGTTAACCCGGTCGATACTCGTCGTACCTGAGTGCGACCGAGATAGATAGTCGGTCACTGTCGCTCTCTCTTCCTCCTGCGAGGAGAGACGAAGCTCGAGGCTTAGCCAAGAGTCGGTATTTATTTCGCGTTCGAGCAAATTCGTATTTTTCGTGTTATTGTTCAAATTATTAATTCAGTTAGGCGCAGAGTTAGGTTAAGTTAGTTTTAGTAAGAATTGTAAATAATAATTTATTCAAGCAGTCTATTAAACGGGAGGTTACGTCTCTCGGAGGCGAACCAGTCGTCTTCAACGGCTGGTGACGTCATAGGCTACGATTGTCATTATTGCATTGTTGAGATAGGCCGCGAGCCTCCCGAATTTTGTTATTCTATTTATTGTGTTGAGTCAAAGACTGTCCTTCCGTTAGTTGTAAGTTTGTTAATTATTTGTAAATTGAATTTCCTCGTGGAAGTAATTAGTGTTTTAGCTAATTTATTGTCACACGAGGGCTTGATTTGTCGAGTTCTTCCTTTTTGATCTATTTTTCATTGTTATTGCTCTCCTACGTGGAAGCTAGTAGTTTATTTAGTATTGTAAAACTCGCAAATCGCGGCCAGGTCGCCTTTACACGACCTGTAGCCGTTTTATACCCGCGGAGAAGTACCCCCGGGTACACGATTTCTTAATTATATTTTTCATATTTCGTTTATTGAATAAATTCTATGTTTCCTTTATCAAATTCAAAACTTCGAGTCGTTACTTAACGCCGAGCTGATCCTTCAATTAATCCTGACCCCTCTCCGCGGTACTGTAGCTAGCCGACACTTCAGTTACCCGTAGGTATTATTACGTTTAGATTTTTGAAATAGGCGGTTATCCGCCAGGCGCCCAACATCTTATCTAACGATTAATTTTCAGGCTGATTGTCGACTGGATTGATCTCGGATGCTGGCTTCCGGTCCAGATCCGAGGATTAAGGGGGTATTCTAGTCTAGCGGCATGAATTTCAGGTAATTTTTGAAGTGTCATAAAAAAAAGGCAATTAATATTTTTACCATCCATTTTTTTGCTAGTTATTTATTAACCTTATAAGAATACAGAAAAAAATGAAAACACATAAAAAGTTAAAAATTCCAAAAATTAGCAGCTGATGAAGTGGGGGGTCTCAAAAAATTGGCACGTGACGGTACCAATGATTTCAACCCTCGTAGCAATCTGAACCCAAAAAAAAAAAAGATTATTAATCTAGAATAATGTCGCAATGACTGGAACTACGGAAAAGTTGGAAAATTTTTTTTTCACAAAATGGCGACTGCCTGAAAAAAAAAACAATTTTTGTACCACTTTTTTTGCACTGTTTCGAATTTTTTTAAAATAGTGAAAATTGAAATTTGGGGATGGGGGTAGTTACAGGTATAGACAAATCTATAAAGAAGACTCTCTAAAAATTTCAGGTAAATCGGTCCAGTAGAATCTAAAAAATCATGGGTACCGTCTTTTTTGAGACCCCCCACTTCATCAGCTGCTAATTTTTGGAATTTTTAACTTTTTATGTATTTTCATTTTTTTCTGTATTCTTATAAGGTTAATAAATAACTAATAAAAAAATGGATACAAAAAATATTAATTGCCTTTTTTTTATGACACTTCAAAAATTACCTGAAATTCATGCCGCTAGACTAGAATACCCCCTTAATAAAAATCCACGTCACAACACCTACATGCGTTCGCTAACAGTAGTAACAGTCGGCCACAAGAAAAGGACAAAAGTTCCAGAAACACTAACTGCATCAACGACGACAACAACAACACGAATAAGGAGGCTTCCTTGTGCTTGAACACACTCAGTACGTCACGTTCTCGTTCTCCATCAACGCTATTGTCCGCCAGGCAATTGGGGCAACGTTCCGAAGCTGAAATCATTGAGGTAAGAAGGTGTATAATATTTTTTATTAAAATTAAGTTTCATCTGAGGAAATTTCTAAATAAATTAAATACTCCATGATTATGAATTCTACATAATATCAATCACAAAAAATCATTGTATAGGATAGCGATGAATATGATGATCTGTCAGTCCTGTCAGAACTGAGCAGAGATACAAAGGTAGAAACAGCAAGTACATCAACAGGGGTGACCTCAAATCCTCGATTTGGCACATCTGCTCAATCACAGATGACTGTTCACAACATTTTTAAAGAGCAACGCAGTTTTGCAGGTACGCATAGAATTTTTTGCATAGTATACCATTAGCCAGTATTTCATGGGCTGTTGTTTAGTATTATCACGCCTGGTTCTTATTCAACAGATGGTGGACCTAGAGAGGCGGCTATCACGCAGTCGCTCCTATACATGACTTGTAAGGATAACCTACCTCTCAGTTGTACGGAAAAAGATGGATTAAAGCACTTTTTGAAAACTACTGTGCCATTTTATAAAATCAAAAGCAGGCGAACGGTAATTGAATTGGACGAAATTATCATATGACAAGAAAAATTTATTCGACTTGCGTAATCATGTTTATAGATGACACGACTGATTGAAGATAAGTACGAAACTCTAAGAACTGTTGTGTGCAGACGAATTGCTGCCATCAGCTATTTATCATTGACAACGGACATCGTAACAGTGATGAATTCAACAAGAAGTTTTATAGTTTTGACGGGACACTTTATAGGTGGATAAGATTATTATTGACCTACCAATTGATTTATTATTGTTGAAGAAAAAAGTATGTGGACCTCGAGCAAAACGGGCTTCGCTCTCGATGCACAATATTATTACGCATTTTTCCACAATTTTATTTTGTCTTCTTTTTCAGACGAACCTTATGCAACTATGCAATCCTTTTGCTTTGGCGCTAAGCAGCTTCAGCCGGGCCACACAGCTGCGCATATTGTCGAAGACATCGAAGAAATGACCGAAAAGTTTCGAATCGATAAATCTAAGATTATATCGGTTACAACAGATGGGGCGGCAAACATAGTCGCAGCAGTACGGTCTATGCTGGGGTCCTCAAGATTCCATATTCCATGTTTGGCGCATATGATTAACCTGGTAGTCCAAAATGCGATTGATTCTGTGCCGGAATTCATTGAAATTCGCGATAAAGTCATGGGGTTGGTGACGTATTTCCGAAAAAATAATGTTGCAATGGATGATCTGAGAGCTGAACGAAACAACGAAGGGAAATCTGAAGGTACATTTTTGTATCCGATACAAGATATTGTGACTAGGTGGAATTCAACGTTCTATGCTCTAGAACGTTTTGTTGCGATATCGGGCTACATAGGCAAGATAGTAATTTCATCTAAGCATAGAAGTGCTCCCCCTATGCTGACACGATCAGAGGTTGACGTCATTCGGGAATGCATCGCGGTATTGAAACCTTTTGAGCGAGCGACGAAAGAACTCTCTGGTGAGAAATACGTTACAGCAAGCATGGTAATTCCAATCATCAATTGTGTCCGTGGTCAGCTGAGCAGAACCTCAGGGATCACCGCAATCGCGAAGCAGCTGAAAATTAGCCTTCAAGAGAAAATGAAGAACCGCATGACAGATCTGGAAAAAGTCGAACTGCTTGCATTAGCCACAATTTTGGATCCCCGGTTTAAAAAACTCCATTTCCAATCGGCGGTCAATGCTGCTAATGCAATTACTGCAATATCTCTAGAAGTTCGTCGTGAACTGATTAATTTGGACGAGCACATTTCGAGCTCTTCAAATGATGATTCACTTACGACTGACTCCAACGATTTGTGGAGTATTCACGACACCGAGGCAGCTAAGAATACACCCGAGGTGCCTTCTTTAACTGGAAATTCAATTCCTCATGAATTGAAGTTGTATTTACAGCAGCCCTTTCTTCCACGCTCTTCCAATCCAATTTCATTTTGGACAGATAGTAAAAACGCGTTTCCTGGAACGTATATAGAGTCGCGATGAAATATCTTACGGTACTGGGGACTTCAGTTGCTTCCGAGAGGACGGTATCTCGCTTAAACTACGTGTCATCAGACGACCGAACACGTCTCACTTCAGCTCACACGGATATGCTAGTATTTTTGGGCTCACTGGACAACCAGTTTTGGATTAATTCATAAATGAACAATAAAAATTTATGTAATGGTCATATTATCATGGGCTTCTTATTTTCCAACTCGTATTCGTAAGTAAAAAATAAATCATCATTTTCAACTGAACTGTAGATTGTTAGAAACCTTTTCAACTACCGAGTCTTTAATCTCAAATTTTTGGATTTGGTCGCGAATACATCAATTTGAGAAAATACAAAATAATCGATTACCCTGACGGATCACTTGATCGGGGCGATCAACTTGTGCACTCGGTTGATCATGAGTTGAGTTCCGGTTGATGGTAATGTGAAAGTCCAATGGAATCGACCAACCAGCAATCAATCAATGATTATTTTTGATTAGCGATCGTTTTCTAATTGAAAAACGACTGATCAACCAGTAATCGACTGAGGATTGAGTTGATCATGACTTGATTCTATGTGTGACAGGCCTCTGATCAACCAGGAATCGACTGATGTACTTTTTCGATCGCGAATCGATTTTCGATGGTGAAACCACCCATCAACTGGCAATCGACTGAAAATTAGGTTGATTTTCAGTTGATTCCGAGTGTGAAAGCGTTACGCCCAACGAAGAATCGATTATTTAGGGTTTTTCGATTGCGAGTTGATTCCTCATGGGAAAACCACTCAACCGGCAATCGACTGAGAATTGGATTGATCACGACTTGATTCTATGTGTGACAGGCTTCTAATCAACCAGGAATCGACTGATGTACTTTTTCGATTGCGAATCGATTTTCGATGGTGAAACTACCCATCAACTGGCAATCGACTGAGAATTAGTTTGATTTTTAGTTGATTCCGAGTGTAATAGCGTTACGCCCAACGAACAATCGATTATTTAGGGTTTTTCGATCGCGAGTTTATTCCTCATGGTAAAACCACTCAACCGGCAATCGACTGAGAATTAGATTGATCACGACTTGATTCTATGTGTGACAGGCTTCTAATCAACCAGGAATCGACTGATGTACTTTTTCGATTGCGAATCGATTTTCGATGGTAAAACCACCCATCAACTGGCAATCGACTGAGAATTAGGTTGATTTTTATGCCTTGTCCACACAGGCACAGTAATGTTCATTAATGGCTTTGCGGTGGCTAACTGTTTTTTTTTTTTTACTTTTTTGGAAACGAGACTCCATTCTAGTCGTATTTCATGTGCCGATAGTCGAAATTATAATAATCATAATTATGATCCCTTATAAAAATAATATAATATTATTTCATTGATTGTATCCGAAAAAGTTAATAAATAATTGATGTAAATAAATGAGCAATTTTTTCGGCAAAACTTATCAATAAACAGATTATTAAAATAGAATTTTTTATCTATTGGTTTATATTTTGCCCAGAAAAAGAAAAAATTGAAGACTAATTAAGAACAGCTGTGTCTTTAAATTAAGATCGATATGATTTTTTAATGATAATATAAATTTTTTAAGCCAAATTCTGCGAAGGAATGCTTGAAAAGCATTATATTTATTTGATTCAACAAAAAAAAATCATTGATCAACATTTATCAGAAGTCCAATTCAGGTTTGACAAAAAATTTGATCCTTATTTTGACAATGAAAGCAACAGTTTCGGTGTAATATACAAAATTCCATCAAATTTTTGAAAAATTGAACTTTGATCTTGAATAACTGAGGAACGAGTGGACTAATCAAAAAATGTTTTCCGACCTTTTTTGTAGAGCGTTCAATTCACCACAAAGATCAGAAAAGCGCTTTTTTAGTCGATTGGTCGTTTAAAAGGTATAAAAATCAGAAGCGAAAATGATTTTTCCCATGTTATTCTTATGGGAATTAAAAAAATGCGATGAGGACTATCTTAACCGGTTCACTGGCCAAAAAAAAAAGTGCCACAACTGGTAATGGCACATTTATGTGCAGCGTGGATATCTGTGCCAATTTCAAACGGATTTGCATCAAAGTTGATGATCCTATGTTTGTTCGGCCGCTGATCACGAATCCGCGCTCGAAATTCAAAAATTGAAAATGGCGGATCCAATATGGCGGACCGAAGTTCGAAAATTCACTCGATTCCGATGAAACTCGGTACTCAGGGGTTCCCGAGGTCGCTCATTACGAATCTCAACTCGAAATTTGAAAATTCAGAATGGCGGATCCAATATGGCCGACCAAAATTCAAAAATTCACTTGATTCTCATGAAACTCGATACTCGGGGGTTTTCAAAATCGCTGATTACGAATCTCAACTCGAAATTTGAAAATTCAAAATAGCGGAGGTGACGGTCATAATGGAATACCGTTAGTCAGTTATGCCACCATATTGGATCCGCCATTTTGAATTTTCAAATTTTAAGTGTAAATTCGTAATCAGCGACCTCGAAAACCCCCGAGTACCGAGTTTCATTAGAATCGAGTGAATTCTTGAATTTCGATCCACCATATTGGATCCACCATTTTGAATTTTCAACTTTTGAGTTCAGATTCGTAATCAACGACCCAAAAAACTACATATTGTGAAGGTTTCATGTTCAATACGAAATTATTTTCCTTCACCAGTTTTGGCACAAAATGTTTATTTCGAGTCCACCAGTGAACCGGTTAAGCGGACCAGTACAGCGAGAATTTTCAAAGAAATCGGTTTTTCGTTGTATCCAGTTTATGTTACCTAAAGGTGTTCTCCATCTGTGAAAAAACTGACTCGGACGAAATCATCAATCATCCAGGTAGACCTCTTGCCATGGTATCTCCTTTGTTGCCTCTCTTTTACTGTATTTTTTCTTTTTCTTTGGGACGCTGAGGCCAGGCAGAAAATGCACAGATTGTGTGGCCTCGATTATATCTGTTGCGATAAAAAAAAGCATGAATTTTCATACTTCTGATATGGTCAAAAATGAGTTTTCCAAAAAACTGAGTGATTCATTTGCAATATTAGCACAATTTTTGTACGAGAATCTTACAAAAGTTCATGCATTTTTATTCGGCAACTATTACAAACGTATGATATGATCGTGTGAGCATTTGTTTAGAGTCAAGATGAAGATAAATTCGCAGGACATGAAATTTGAAATGGTGTGTGATATGCGCATCTGATATACCCCGGAATATATTGATCTTATGTCCATCATTTGGAAGCATACTGCGAAGGCATTGTCAGAGATGGAGGAAATTACGAGTAGAGCGATAGATTTCATGGAATTATTGTTTGATTCGTACCTTTCATCGCAAGTAATTCCTTCTCTGGTATCCCTTCAGCGTGGGGATTCTTTTTCAAGACGTCATCGTTCATTTCGAAATACCAATTGAGTCTTCTTTCTTTAGGCCAATAGAGTGATACCAGTAAGTTAACTCTCTTCTGAAGTGTGGTTTGTTTTATGAGGCTGAAACTGGCGGCCAGAGCTAGCGACCACTCGAAGCGCGCGGTTGAGAACCGCTGCAGCTCTTACACCTAACCGTTGGTCGACCGATGTACGCGTGAATGTGCACTGAATCTGCTATGAAAAATTGTTACAAACAAATTTCAATTTGGAATTATCAACACGTACTCACTATTGATGCCCAAACTTGAAAGTATGAAAAAATCTCAGGGAAAAGACTTTGTTTGTTACTTAAAAATTGTGAATCGCCGAATGAGTGGGAGATGATACAAAAACCACTGGCAAAAGTTGTTGCAAGCGAATTTCGAGCTGCAATTTGATATACGTACTCAGTAGTTGCACCGGAACTTGGAAAAAATTAGAAATCTCCGGGGACGTACTTTCTTTATTTATTAAAAATTGTTAATTGATAATTATTGATCCACAGCGGTACTGATTCTTCTCTAAAAACTTGTTGCAAGCGAATTTCAAGTGGAAATTTGGTATACGTACTCAGTAGTTGTACCGGAACTTGAAAAAAATTAGAAATCCCGGAAGACGTACCTTGTTTATTTATTGAAAATTGTTAATTGATAATTATTGATCCACAGCGGTACTGATGCTTCTCTGAAAACTTATTGGAAACGAATTTCGAGTTGAAATTTAAACACGCACTTAGCAGTGAGCCCCGAACTTGAAAATAATTCGCTGTCCGGGGGGATGAGGCAGGGAAATTTTCCAAAAATTCTCAAATTTCGTATACGGCTGGCGGACACGCGTTGGGGTCTAGAGTCCTCGTTAAAGTTGTTGGATGCGAGTTGACGGTTTAAAATTCATACACGTATTCAGTAGTGACCCCCGAACGTAATTTTCATTGTCACGATACAGCGGCGTAGTACACATATGAGATAAATTGAGAATGGGCTCGTTCACGTTATGTGTTGTTCTGGCTCGATGATAACAACACCGCTTCTCTGTCATCCTTGAATGGGAAAAACGAAGATATTGGTCATGATTGTAGTTCCAGCAGTAACGCTGTAACGTTCGAGGTACTTTCACGTGTTTACAAAGCTACTCGCTCCTACGCGCTACGAAATTTTTCACCGACGTTCGAGTATGAATAACTTTC
The DNA here is from genome assembly GCA_914767705.2 of Tenthredo notha. Lineage (NCBI taxonomy): Eukaryota > Metazoa > Arthropoda > Insecta > Hymenoptera > Tenthredinidae > Tenthredo > Tenthredo notha. Next base: position 397,577 of record OU611916.1, on the reverse strand, counting down.
TGTGTGACAGCGATATTAGAATTCCATAAAATGAAGTATAATACTTAAGGTATGTAGAGCGTTTTTCTTATCAGACTACATTTTTCAGATAACGTTACTCAAGTATGAACACTACTTGCAAACTTGGACTTGCAGAAGTCATGAGATTCTCAATCAACATTCATTTCACGGTCACTCTTCTTTACAGTTCCTGCAATATATTGCGCGATTGATTCGTCCCATTTTCGTGACACTTCATAATCTTCTCTACAGGGTGTTACAACTAACTATGTCACCCCGACGGGTGGTGATAGGGGGAACCTTAACTAACGTTTTCGATATAGGAACCCATGTCCGGAAAGTTGATGTTACCTGGATGAGAGACATTCAAAGTTTTCGGCGAAACCCTGCAACGCTTGCTCACAGGCGCGGCGAAATCGTCGAGGATTTAGAAATAATCTAAGTCTAATTCAACTATTTATTAACAACATAATGAATCTAACACAGTGTTTAAAATCACAGGAAAAAATGGATTAGATCTAAGTATATCAATGAATTTGATCAAATTTGATCTAGTTGGATCTAATTTTTCCCAAAATTTAGATCTAAATAGATCTCCCAAGATCTACTTGAACCTCGCTAGACATAAAATTGCATTTGTACGTTTATGCGAATTCGATCAAAGCAAATGTAGTGAGATCTCTCGAGATCTGTTGAGATCCAATTTTCCCAAAATTTAGATCTAACTGGATCAAATTTGATCAAATCCATTTTTTCACGGGATATCACAGAAAATAAGTATTTTCGTCGTTAATTTCAACCAAAAACAACCAAACCGCATTTGTATATTTATTGATAACAATCCGGAAGTGATGGAAAGAGTGAGGAAGTCTATACTTCGTCGCTGCAGACTTTGCGGCCAGCAAAATGGGGGGCACTCTGAACACTTGCTACACTGATAACTTTCGTGTGGTTATAATTAGTGTTATTTTTCTTTTCTTTTCGTTTGACCAAAACATGTGATAATACTTGGTTGTTTTTTGTTGAAATTGACGACGGAAATACTCATTTCCTGTGATATTTGAAACACTGTGTCAGATTCATTATGTTGTCAATAAATAATTGAATTAGACTTGAATTATTTCTAAATTATCGACAATTTCGCCGTGCCTGTGAGCAAGCGTTGCAGGCGTTCGCCGAAAACTTTGAATCCCTCTCATCAAGGTAACGTCAACTTTCCGGACATGGGTTCCTATATCGAAAATGTTAGTTAAGGTCTCCCCTATCACCACCCGTCGGGGTGACATAGTTAGTTGTAACACCCTGTATATTATAATATTGTAGATTTCTTAGAAACTCGTTTTGGCGAATAAAGTAGTACGTGTACGTCTTGCAAGTTTTCTCTTATTATGCGCGTATACTATAGATTTGGGATATATTGTGACCAATAATAATTCACTATAGAATCTTTGATAACATAATGTGTTCTTTCTTTATTCATTTGTTCCAGTATCCTGTACCTGGAAATATATATATTATCATCTCATAAAAAACTAGGTATCTTTCTCATACTGCGTAAGTCCATGCTCTGTGAATATGGTGACTTCATGGTTTCTTTGAGGTCTTCTTCAATCAACTCCTGAATATCCTGTATGTCTTCGTCAGTTAAGTCAGTATTAATCGTTTTGTTATGTCCAGTTTTAATTATTTCATTCTTATTAACATCTATTTCTTTTCTTCTAGGTATCGGATTGATTAATTTGCACAGTTTCTTCAAACTCGGTGTCATGGTGTCTCTCCCAACTATATTGATTCGGTATCTTGCACCGCTGACAACGATCGCATCGGGCTAACTCCTTCCGTATTATCCTTGCAAGTTTTGGATAATAAAAGTTTTCCTTGAGCATCCGATAACACTTCGACGTTCCTATATATGCCCGTATACTTCATGACATTCAAGTATCAAATCAGTGACTAGTTTTTTCGGTAAGTATGCACGTAAAGTGCCCCCTGGTTCACGATGGTAAATTATTCCATCCCTGATTTGATATCGTTTTTTATTGTTTAGGTGGCCGTCATTTATCAGATCCGCAATCCGTTGGTCTTCGCTCTGCAGTTTCCCGAATGATTCGAGGTTACTTTTTAAAGTCTCGCTGACTTCCCTAGCAAGCTCTGCAATGTTAGTCATCGATCTAACTTCTTTGACCCCTACGTCATTAACAGGTGGGTACCGACTTAAAGTATCGGCGACTATATTGTCTTTCCCTTTAATATACTCTATAGTGAAATCATAACTCTGTAAGTAGGGGAGACTGGGGTCGGTTGAACCATTTTTCAGAAAATCACTGTTCACAACGACAATTTCAACTAAAAGTAACAAGTAACAGGTTTTAATTGATCCTTGGTTATCTGACTACTAATGTATGACGTTATAATGGCATTATATGCAATGCAAAAGAAGTTTGGGGGCAATTTACAAAATAAGAAAAAATGTTTCAACCGACCCCATACCTGGGGCGGTTGTAACAGCGACTGGGGTCAATTGTACCACTCATGGAACAATGAAAATAATTTTGTTATACAGTTATTTATTTGGACAAAAATTACAGAATAGTGAAATTACATTAACGTCTGAACAAATTATATATTAATGATCAATATCTAACCCGAATTAAGTGAAATCTGATGGAAAAAAAATAAAAATAACTTCTTTACGACAAAACAGATTAAATGAAATGAACAAAAATCCGACTAATCAGATTCACAATTGTGATTGATTGATTGATTAATATATTTATGCCCTGGAGTACCTGGGGGCAAATATGAATACACGTAAAACAGAAGAGCAGGTTTAGGTTACAAAGGTAAAGACCTCAACTGAACAGAAAGTAAATAACAAAAAAAGTAACCGTAGAATAATAATGCTAAATTAAATAAATCATGTAGGAAATGCGCACTAATAATGGTATAAAATAAAATACCTAAGAATAGGAATAAATAGATTAAAATAAACAATACAGAGTAATATAAGATAATAAAAGTAGGACAGCAGAAAGCCGAAAGAGCGGAGATGCCCATAATCCATACATTCGTAAGACTGAAGTAGTTAAAAGATATAACAAAATAAAATAGAGTAAAAATAGATAGAATAAAAATAAAAATAAGAATAAAAATATATAAAAATAAAAATAAGAATAATATAAATAAAAATAAAGTAAATACAATAAAATAGATAGAACTAAGTAGGCTAGATAGAAATATAAATAAAAATAAAAATAAAATAAAAATAGATAATAATAAAAATAGATAAAACCCCAAAAGCATACAGAAAATAGACAAAGCACGACACGCTGCCGGAGTATAAAAAATAAAACAGAGTAAAACAGAGTACACCCGGCCCGAAGCTAGCTAAATAACTCACAGCGTCACCCGGAGGCTAGCTGGACTCAGTATCGCTCGCAAAAAGGTGAGAGAATAGTCTCGATTTAAAAACTACTACGGAAGGCGAGGAGATAACCTCTGAAGGTAGAGAATTCCAGAGATAAGTCGCCGATAAGCGAAACGAATTACGAAGGGTCGCAGTACGATGGTTGGGCGTGACAAAGAAACCTAACGTGCCAGGACGCAACGAACGATCACCCAATGGTTCATTCCTACGAAACAGTTCATTCAGATAGGCAGGCGCTGCACCATTAACGATATTATAAGTCATTACTCCAAGAAAATAGAGCCGCCTGGACCGCACTGTCAACCATCCCAGCTGACGGCGAAACGGGGTGATATGATCGTCCCAGCGCAAGCCAAATATGAACCTGATGGCTTGGTTAATAAGACGCTGAAGGACTAGATTGAGTTCACCCGTGAGGTCATTAAATACTAAGCAACAATAATCCACTAGGGGAAAAATAAGGGAGACTACGAGGGACGATTTCAGCTCAACTGAGAGGCAATTGCGGCGATATTTTAACCTGTGTAACGCGTAATTAACCTTGTTCGATATATGTAATACATGGCCACGCCAGGACAAGTTAGATCTCATAATGACACCTAGGTTCCGAACCTCATCGACATAAGGTAGCAACGTCCCACCCACCGATATGGGCAGAAGGTCAGACAGTTTTAGACGATTTATAAACGTCCCACTGCCCTGGATGAGCACCTTAGATTTGTCAAGATTAAGCTTGAGACCATTAGCCGCTGCATAAGTGGTAATAACGTTAACGTCATGAGTGACCCTAGCTAATCCGTCTTGTAACTCAGACGGTGGACACGATAAGTAAATTTGAGTATCGTCCGCAAAAATTAGGTGCTTAGTGTAGCGCAAGTCCGCTCCTATATCGTTGATAAAAAGTGAGAAGAGTAGGGGGCCTAGAACTGATCCCTGTGGGACGCCGGAGGACGTAGCTAACCAGGCCGAAGGGACACCACGCTCATCCACCACCGCCTGAGTGCGACCTGTTAAATAGGAGAACATCCAACGCAGAGGTACATCAGAAAAGCCGAGGTTCCTGAGCTTACCGAGAAGACGGGAATGCCCCACCGTATCAAACGCTTTGCTGAAATCAAACAGCACTAAGACAGTCACACATCGATCATCAACCGCTTGCCTAACATCCTGGCAGAGCCGTAATAAAGCAGTTTGAGTACTGAAGTGCTTCCTGTATCCAGACTGACGCGGGTCAAATAGATCATTTTGCTGAATAAATTCCAGAATCTGCACATGCACCACACGCTCTAGTAATTTAGATAATTCACATAGGTTCGCTATAGGACGAGTATCGGAAGGCGACTTCGGCGGGTTAACCTTTAAAAGAGGGCGAATAAACGCGCGTTTCCAGCAAGGGGGAAAGTACTCATATTTCAGACAGCTATTGAATAGAGAGGCGAGCACGAACGCGAGATACGGCAGAGCCTGATGTATAATAAATAGTGAGATTCCGTCAGGTCCAGCAGCACGCGACGGCCTCGAAGTCGATTGAACTAGCTGAGCGACATACTCCGCACTCACCAGAGAAAACTCAAACTTGGCGTTAGTAGACGCCAACTCAGACGCAGAGGATAGGAAGCTAGAAAAGTCGTGCAAGGAGAAAGCCGGAGACCCGTTGGAGATTCCCACAAACGCGATATTCAGCTCATCAGCAGTAAAAAAGGTGAGCGGAGAGGTAGAACGGGGTCGCACAAGTCCCAAATCAGCCAGTTCGCGCCAAAGCTTGCTAGGGTCAGCGACAGCAGAAAGCCGGCGCAGGGTATAGTCATCAGCGGCCTTGCGTAAGTCGTCAGTTAGTTTATTACGATATTGCCTGTAGATAGCCAGGCCCAGCACACTACCCGACCGCTTTGCTTGCTTATAAAGCGAGTTTCTCACACGAAACCGATCCCGCAATTCGGCAGTCAGCCACGGCGCAAAAGGTTTGGAAACCTGAAAGGTTCGCATAGGCGCATGATGGTCAGTAGCAGTCGCAACCGAGTTATTAATAAAGGTAGTAAACAGGTCGATGCCAGTAGGATCATCAGATTCAAAGCCGAGAGCGGGAATAACAAAGTCACTCCTATCGAGCAAGCCCGCAAGCTCATCGAGGAAGGCAGCCACATCAAAGTCCTTGTAACAACGACGGGATATACTCATCTTACGCGGAAGAGCAACGTCCAGTCTATAAGATAGCTCTAACAAGTCATGCCCCGCAATGAACGGAGCATCAGATTTAAAGAAGTGGCACACTTTACCCAAATCATCAGTAATGAAAACATCGAGCCACGAGTCAGAGGTCGATGTGTGGTGAGTAGCTGACGATTCAACAATATGCAGTGCTTGTGCCGAGACCTGCTCGCGTAAAAAAGTGGCTTCAACATTAGCACTTAAAAGGTTGCAATTAAGATCACCACAGATTATTATATTATCATAAGCAAACGAAAATTGAGTAAAAGTTTGAATAAAATCATTAAAAAGAAGTCCTTTAGGTCTTCTATACATGGACGTGAATAAAAGCGGTCTTACATCACTATAACGTAAGTCTAAAATTAAAAACTCAGGCGCATTGGAGAATTGAGTGGGGGAAGCGGCTAGCACCTTAACCTTAAGCGAATTATGCACATAACAGGCCACACCGCCCCCTTGTTTGCCCTCCCTATCTTTCCTGATGAGCGCATAGTCCTCGAGGTGAATGAGGCCATCAGACACACGCGAATGAAGCCAGGTCTCGGAGATTGATATAATGTGATAAAAGTTAGAACTAAGATGTGCCTTAAGTAAGTTAAAATGTCCAAGCAACGAGTTGGCATTGAATTGAGCGATTTTTACACAGGCCGAAGTGGAAGCACTCGGAGCTACTATGGCAGGTAGGTGTTGTCACGCCAGCTTGGCTAGGTCATCATCCGATTTCACAACGATGACGGGCGCACCATCAGCTCTCCGAACTCTAATAACGCCTGACTTCACCCAGACATACTTGAAGCCAGCTTCAGACGCTTTAGCCTTAGTGCGACGGAGCAGCGCGTGAATCGCAGGTGGAAGAAATTCATTAAGAAAGATTTTGCCTACACCCTGAAATTGAGGGAAGACCTCACCGACATGTAGTGTAGCCTTAGCCCGCTTCATAGCAATAACGTGATCACGGACAGATGTGGATCTTAGAACTACAATAAAAGACTTATAACTATTATGCCGCGGGGTGACAGGAGGACTGGCCCTGGAGGTCGACGAACCACGATTTTCCCCAACTGCAGAGGTAGCGTTCCTGACTAAAGGTCGTATATCTAAGACCTCACTGATCAGTTCAGGTATACCGAGCGACGAAAAAACCTTCTGGACGACCACTCGCGGCACATCGTGAACAGAGAGCGGAACACCATTTAAAATAATTTCTGCTGACCGAGAGGCAGAATCCCCATTAGACGGAGCTCGGATCGTTTCGATTTCACGCAAAATACGCGTAGTCGTAGCCTCCAGCTGAGCGATCAGGTCATCATGCTTGTCGACTTTCGCTACGAGCTCAGGTAGGCAGCCTAGCTTTTCGGCAATAACATTATTGATTTCTGTCTGGCGGGTAATCACCAATGATAGCTCCTTATTAGTGGCATTTGCGCGGTCAATGGCATCAACAATATTAGAAAGAACACTATCGATATTCAGTGATGACATATCAGTAGGGCTAGTAATCAGTGTGTTGATAGAGCTACACCCACTCGAAACAGTGCTCGTCGTCGGCTGGCTAATTATACCACTTAAATTACAAGTATTGCTTAGGCTAACCTTACAACAGGGATTAGCAGATTTGTAACTGAGGTAAGCGGCCCCACAGCCTGGATGAAACTCACGGTCGCAAGTAGCGCAGACAAGCGTCTTTCCAGCAATCCCACGATGACACCTGAAGCACAGCCGCGACATACGGTCTTCAAAACTACCGCGTTACGCTGTGATAGAGTGCTGTTAAGATCCGCCAATCCAACGGCCGAGAAAATCACACGTACAGCTGCGCTAAATGGGTCCAAGTAGAGCGTATGCGCATATGCGCAGGAAACAATAACCGTCGGCGATCAGCAGAGCAAGACAAGTCCAAAGTGAGGTTAGGACAGCCAGTATTATTAGCCAGTCATCCAGAAGAAAAATCAGCGATATTCACCAGAATCTTAATAAGATGTGTGAAATGCAACTAGTAGCGTGCATGAATCTGCAATAAAAAAGGGGCCCGAAGGCACTTTGCGGCAGAAAAGTGATAGAATAGGCAGAGCGATCAAGATAGCGACAGGTAATACTTGTATTACCTATGCCACAATACTAAATATTGTGGCATAGGTAATACAAACCACCAGCAGTACAAGACACATGGGCCCACATTTCACAGCCAGTGCATTGTACCCAATCGTCTCCGGGCCTGCTAGTGCCATAACTTTCAGCACAGACCAAGCAATAATACTCCTGATGATCATCATCTGAAGACACTTTTGCCCTGTTAGTCATTTTCTTTATCTTTTTGGTAATTGTTTTCCCCGTATGTTTGGACTTCGAATATTTAGATTTTTCGTTCAAATTAACTCGAATTCCTCTTGCCTTCTTTCTTCGTTCTATTTCCTCACTTTCTTCTCGTATTGTCTTTTTTTCTGGCGTATCTGTATATATTGTCGATTTTCTCTTTTTCCTTCCCCTGTTTGTCGTCTGTCTAGGTAATGCTTTGGGATAAGGTTTAACTGTTTCAGGTGAGAAGATTTCAGTGCTCGTTGATGGTTTCGGCGAATCTGTTCGACTTGTATCAATTATTGTATGATCTGCTGCATTACTTACATCATCTCGTTTCGGAGAACTTATTTCAGGAGCTAGAGAAGATTGAACAGATTCTAAAGTTGGATTGCCTTGAGTAACTTCTTCAATTTGAATAGAACGTGCTTGATTTCTTTGTAAGTTTGGCTGTTCATTTGAAATGGAAGGACTTATAATCTGCGAATTATTGCCTCTTCTGGATTCCTTTCGTTTGTACTTGGCCGATCGGTTACATAAGATGAAGCAAAATCAAGGTCCGTAAATATGTTACGGTTAAATGGGAAAATACCAGTTTTCTTAAAACCAGCCTGAATATTATTTGAAGTGAGAGCTAATGGCATAGCAGCGGCTACAATATTAGGTATATCATAAATACTCATGGTTTTGCCAGGGTGATTTCGCATCCAAGCGTCACACTGTGAATTTATAGCTCTTTTAAATGGCCCAAATACCGATCGATCAAGTGGTTGCAACTTATGCGAGCAGTGAGGCGGAAATGACAGACATATGATTCCACTCTCTTTACAAAAATCCAAAGCATTATTATGAATGTGAGATGAATGGTTGTCCAACACAAGTAGTACTTTATGGGCAGGTGAAGAGTTTGTGTGTTTTTGAAAATGTTTCAAAAATATCATAAAACCTTCGTCCTGCATCCAACCTGAAGGATTTGCTGTTCCCACTGCGCCTAATGGCCCATCCCTTATGAAGTGATCCTGATACCGAACGCGGGGGAATACAAACAAAGGAGGTATAGCATTCCCCAAAGCATTTACTGCGAAAGCTACTGTAACAAGTGTGCCTCGCTCCGCTGATGTCACCGATCCAACCTGGCGAATACCACGTTTAGCCACCACTTTATCGGGCTTCTGGACAGTAGTTACACCCGTTTCATCCATATTATAAATATTTTGTGGCTCGAATTCATCCCGGTCCATAACTTTGCGTAAATTTTGGAAGAAAACTTAAACGTTTGCCCTATTAAAACTAGTTGCTCTTGACAAACTGGTAGCTTGAGCAGTTCTTACAGAAAGCTCTGGATTGCGATTCATAAATGCCCTAAACCAATCCTCCCCGGCCGTTTCATTCTTCACCCAAGAACTTGGTCGTTTTAGGTTATATTTTGTAGACAGCTCGTAACTCAATTTTCTCACTTCTTTTGGGGATAGCCCAAAATAAATATCTGCACATCTTGTCAAATACTTAACTAAGGTCTTTTCTTGTAGATCTGTGAACACTTTATTATGTGCCGCGTAGCCCATGGAGGTATTTTCAGTAGCCTGTCCATTAGCCTCCCGTTTTCTTTTATAGCGAAGTAGTGAAACGTGATTTAAATTGTATTTTTCAGCTGATTTTCTTATGGACAATCCGTTTTTTATCTCCTCATATGCTTCTGAATACTGCGATAAATCACTTTGACCTCGAGATGTTTTTCTTTGACGGTTTCTTGGCATCTCAAAAAAGAAAATAAAATTCTAACAGTTTTGAAATGCATGGGATAAAGCGTTTCAACCGACCCCGGAAAAATTGTTACAACCGTCCCCAGCACACCTTTTAGACAATTTGTTGATATAACCTAGGAAATAAACAACGTAAAAAAAAAAAAGAATGATGCCTATTTGTACTCTAATAACCAAAGTTCTTACTTTGAAAATCAAAATAATTGTAACTCATATAGTTTTGTAATGAAAAACAGAATAACAACAACAAAAATAATTACTTTTGAAGACAGAAATATAACAACATCTCTTGCCGGCGTGTAATTAACACGGAGCGCCACCAAACTTAGATGCATACGTTCAGATACGAAAGCCGCTTCTTTCTCTTCTTGGGTCCACTCCGCTATCTCTATTAGTTCGTGAGTTATTCGCGTTGTTTCAACTGACCCCTGTTACAACTGACCCCAGTCTCCCCTACATCACCCACCTCGCTAATCGCGAACTCGTTAATCGGCATGATAGAATAAACGTTAATGCTTTATGATCTGTTTTAATGACTAATTCCGTCCCTATAATGAAGGTTCTGAATTTTTCCAGTGAGTAAATAATCGCCAACAGCTCCTTCTCCGTGGTGAAATAGTTCATCTCCGCCCCCTTGAGCGTTCTACTCGCAAAACCGACTATCCTATGTTCACCATCGCGGTCTACTTGATATAAGACACTTCCAATAGCATGGTCGCTGGCATCGCTTTGCAAGTAATAGCATTTTTTCGGATCAGGATGATGTATCACCATTTCGTTGCAAAATAAACGTTTTAATCGGATAAAACTGTCTTCTAATTCTCTCGTCCATTCCCATTTCCGATCCTTTTTTAATAATTGTAGTAGTGGATACGTTACGTCTGAATACTGCTCCGAGAACTTATTATAATAATTCGTTAGTCCGAGAAAACTCTTTAATTGCTTTGCGTCATTCGTTAAGCTCTGCCCTATCAATTTAAGTCCCATGTCGTGTCCTACATCTAATACTTCAAAATATTCCTCCAACTCTCTAATATAATTGCCGGATTTTTCCTACGCCTTGTCTGAATACGTTGGAAGTTTAAGTTGTTGCGTTAATGTATTGTTATGGACTACTTGACTCGACTGGCCTGATCTTTGTTGACGTAATCGTCTTATGTCGGCATCGATACCGATTTTATAACTGTCTTGTTTTAAAGCTAGCTCATTTATCATTTCGAGACTGGTTCTTTGATTTTCATTAATTTTACCTTTTAATACTTCATATGTTGCGATTTGCTCGCTTCGCAAGATGTTTTCACATGATTCAATTTTGCTTTCGCAATCTGATATATCTAAGGTAAGTTTAACAGATGTGTCTCTAGAAGATTTATTTACATGATCTAATTGGTTTTGGTTCTCGATTATATGGTCATTCAGTTTTTTGTTTAATGTATCCCCTAACTTTGCTCTTTTGTCTTCGTTTTCTAATCTATCTCCGCGCATAACTCTTTCTAAATTATCGAACTTTTCATTAATTTTTCTTTCCAGCCTCTCTATGGCCTCTAATACTCGGTTCATCTGGTCAGAAGGACCTCGACCTGAATCGCTGATTGGACTCATATCCGCGGAAACCGAAGACAAATTAGCTCCTGCAACACCTGAATCTCGCTCTGGAGTCCCTACTTCTTCGACTATGGAACTTAATCGACGACTATCTCCACCTTTACCTGGCATTTTCTTATCAATTCCGGACTGATTTATTTACTCAAACCCGAGTTTGATAGGCAATGCTTTACGGTCTATTTTTTTCTAGGAACCCTTAAACAATGACTCTATGTTGCAAATGAAGCTAAGTTTTTGACTCTAAGTTGAATATTAATTTATTGAAGTTAAGTTCGAATTGTTGAATTTATTTTCCAAATGAATCTAATATTTGAGGAGCCCCACGTTGGGCGCCAAATGTAACGTTTGCGGCTTTCGCGAACCTCTAGGTTATAGCGAAAGTCGTAAGCTACGGGTTCTTAAAGATATTTGAAAGATGATTTTACTGGATTAATTATATTTATGGACTCCTCAAACTGTGAGGTGAGGACAGGGCCGGCGAACCCCCTATGGTTTTGGTGAAGCCTTCCATACCTCGGATTTCGCTAGGTATGGAATTCCATACCTCAGAATTCCGGCTCGATTTGTCTAACACAGAATAAACTTCGTTGAGTGGCGCGGCCTATCGCGACAAAAATAAAATATCGTATGACTCTGCACATTTATGAATTTTCTGCATTATGTTGTGGCATTTTTCGCGCGATACATTTTGTATAGATTAGGATTCCCGCGTCAACACGCAACTAGCGGAGGTTCGAGGAAGCTTTACCCCGTATACTACATACTATCATATCCGAACCCGGATATGTCGATATTTTGATATTTAAAGGTCGCTCAAGATTTTTTCGCAGTTTCCAAGTAGAGTACCTTAGACCTTTTTGAGCGACTTCTGAACATGAATATTAACGACCTTTTTTTTTTCTTGAAGCTGACATACTGAGATGCAAAAAAAAATTTCGAGACTACAATAAATAATAAAAAGGTTAACATTCATGTTCAGAAGTCGGTGGAACAGGTCTAAGGTACTCTACTGGGAAGGCTAAAAAAATCTTGAGTGACCTTTAAACATCAAAATATCGACTTGAAAATTGAGGGATCCTAATCATTTTTATGGTAGAAAATAGTGAAATAACGAGAAAACAAAACAATAAAAAATCGATTTTCGAAGATTTTGGCAATTTTTGAAAATTTAGAGCGACCTCTTAAATTTTTTTTTTTTTGAGCTGTGCTTTGGAGGGGGCTCTTAAAACATGATAAACTAACATATTTTCGTCAGAGTCGAAAAAAAATATTCTGTTTTTTTGGGCAACCCTAATGTTTATGTAAAATAGGATTAAAAAGAACACGAAGTGATATTAAACTAATAAATAAGTTAGCGTGTTTATAAGCTTTTGAGTCCCCCCCTCCCCCTTCCCCCGACATATGCCAGCACTCCACACCTCGGAAAATTTTACTTCGCCGGGCCTGGGTGAGGAAAAGGATGGGTCTACCATGCAAAAGCCACCTCATACAGATTTTTATCTCCCTGCGCTAACTACGGACTCGGATAGGTTTTAATTATCAAAGCCGTCTTACGTTCTGAACAGAAGGTTCAGAACCAACTCTTACAGAGCCGGGTTTTTACGCCAAGCCTGTCTTGCCTGCTATTGAGAATTTAATATGATAACTGCAGATCCGGGGTTTTACACCAAGACTGCCTATCAGATTCGGGTTTCCAACGGTTGGCCCTCGAACACAGGTTTTTACACCAATGTCGTTCGCTTCTTCCGTTGGTCGCCAAAGCTGTAACTACTCGGCTTTGCTGTGGTATTGAACTTGTCAAACGGTGAGATAAGAAAATACCACCCGGGAAAAAAAAATTATATAAAATTATATATGAGAATATAAAATTATATAAAATTGTATCTTATTTCATATAATTTTGTATGATTATATCTAGATTCTTACACTAAATTGTATAAATTTTCATAAAATTATATAAAATTATATAAATCTTGTAAAATTTTATATAATTATATATTATCATACATAAATCAGAAAACCCTGAACCGTAGACTTATATATTATTAGGGTAAGTGTGGGTATTACTGCGGATGCGCCAATTACTGCGGTTTCAGATGAAAGTATTGAATTATCATTTTTCTGAGTATATGTGGCCTTGAAAATTATTTGAAAAATCATTTCGTTTCCTACACTGATAATTAATAAAGAATCAATAACAACATCTATATTTTTAGTTATTTTATTGCAGTTTGAATCTTGTATGGTAACGAAATTCTAAGTTTCGCTGCTTTCGTTCGTTGATGAGCCAGAAATACGTACTGGTAAATTGATTATATTTTTGTTCCTGGTATGAAAATATTTATCGTAATATCATTTTCGTATATAGAGTAACAATATATTTTTCCAAACATATTCAAAATAACGTTAATATTTATTTTCTATTTATTTTCACCAGCGCAGTATTATGTACATTATTTTGCTACCTGTATGAATTACTGTGGCTATCTTCCGACGCTACAACCGAACCTCAAATCTTAGCTCTGTCAACTGTCGTACGTTTACTGCAGTTTACTGATACTACCTGGATCGTGTTCAAGTTAAAAAGAATATACCGGAATGGTGAAGACTGATAGAAAACGGAACGAAAAAAAAATCGCAATGACAGGAAATAAAAAAAAGAATCAAAGACTGTGCTATTCTAAAGAAAATATGAGGCTTGCCGTGCAGGAGGTGAAAAAAGGAAGATCCGTAGCCACAATCTCTCGAGAATACAATGTCCCAGAGTCAACCCTACGAGCGAAAAAGTTTAATAAATATTCTGATAAAAAACCTGGGCCTGCAACAGTATTAACCACAGATGAAGAAAACGAGCTGGTTGATTGGATATTTAAATGCTCCAAGTTGGGCTTTCCTGTCACAAAACCTCAATTACTTGAAAGCGTTAAAACAATTTGTCTGAATCTTAAAAAAACCACTCCATTCATAAATAATAAACCAGGAAGGAGTTGGTACGAGTCATTTCTTCGACGTCATCCAGAAATTTCAGAAAGAATATCAGAAAACGTCTGTCTGAGTAGGGCAAGAGTGACGGAAGAAAGTTTGAGGAAATGGTTTAATGAAATCTCCGAATTTCTCACTAAGAATAATCTACTATTCATCGAAGAAAATAGAATTTTCAACTGTGATGAAACGGGAGTCCCTTTAAATCCGAAGCCTCCTGCAGTACTCGCACCGAAAGGTTCTAAAAACGTTTATAATATCGTAGGAAATAATGAAAAAGAAAATATATCTGTATTAGTGACAGGCAACGCTGCAGGCGAGCTTGCTCCAACTTTCATCCTATTTGCTGGAAAATCATTACCGAAAAATGCTGCAGAAATGGCACCGGCTGAGTTTGCTTTTGGATTTAGTGAAAATGGATGGATGATATCGAAAACTTTTTATGAATTCATTGTCAATGTATTCGAACCATGGCTGACCATGAAACGAGTGAAACGTCCAGTGGTTTTATATATTGATGGCCATTCGTCACACCTAACGCTACATCTTAGTAAATTTTGTTCGGAGCATGAAATAGTACTCATAGCATTGCATCCAAATTCTACACACATTATACAGCCCCTCGACGTATCATTCTTTCGATCCTTCAAAGCTCAATGGCAGCAGATTAGTCGAACGGTTTGTGAAAGTTCTGCAAGCATAGGTCTTAAAAAATACCAATTTGCTCCAGTCTTGAAAAAAACACTTGATGCCATCGATACAGCGAAACTTTTGAGAAATGGTTTCAAGAAATGTGGCTTGTGCCCCTTTGATGTCAGTGCTATTGATTTCACCAAGGTTTTCAAACGCAATCAAAGTCTAACACCATTAGCAAATGATTCTGAAATCATACGAGATAACTCCGATCCTTTACGAGTAATTGAAAGTTTAATGACCAAAGAGAAGCTACTAGGATTTTTGTTAAATGAAGGTCCTATATGGAAAGGATTAACAAGAGACGAAAGTCTCTTCGAGATGTGGTACAAGCTATCGCATCCAGATGATTATATAATGAACAACTTTGATAATGTTGAGATTAACGAAAACTGTGTGATAATGGAACTGGATGTAGATCTTAATGAAAATATTCCAAATAAGGAGTCGAAAGATAACGCTATTGTAGCATTCGCACCGAACCGGTATGCTGATACAGATGAAACTCAAAAGACAGATCCACTCATAACAAGCTCAACACATCTCGAGTACACTTTAGCTGAAGAACACATTAGTTCAACGTTAGACGAAAAATTTCATCGATCGAATGTCTTGGAAGCGTCTGTTATTTTACCCATCGAAAACATCTGTGAAAGTGCAACCATACCGAATCCACTCAATACTGCAGTCTGTGACAATGCAGCGATGGAAGAATCTAATAACCCAACAAACTCAAGTTTTGATATTACGGTTTCGAAGGAAGTCTTATATGATACTAGTATTGAATCAGAATCGAATAACACATTCAAAGATGATGATGAAAATAAAAAATTTCAGTACAATGAGCAATCATCAAAAGTTGATGTTCTACATGATATTTGAAATACAACGGAACAAACATCAAGTGGTTCTGTTAAAAAATTTTTGACATGGCCGAAGGATAATGAACTAAACCAAAAAAGTAAACGAAAAAAATTCCAAACTAAAATGCCATCTGTTGTATCTGGAGCTGAATGGCAACGAATCAAAAAATTGAAAGAAAATGAAATACTTGCAAAGGCGGAACAGGTAAAATTGAGACAAAAATTGAGACTGGAAAAACGAGATCAGTTGAAAATTAAAAAAGAATCAGATCGAGTGAAAAAAGAAGAAGAAAAATTTAAGAAAGAGCAGCAAAAAGTTGAAAAGGAAAAGGAAAAATTAGTAAAACAGCAGAAAAAAATTGAGGATTTGGAAGGAAAAAAGAAAGCCACAGAAATTCTTGTATTGAAACAAAAAGAACGGAGAGAAATTCAAAAAAGTATTGAAGCTCTCAAAAATAGACGAAATGAATTAGATTAATATATAATAATTATTGTTATATAATTATCATTATTAGTTATTATGATTATTTGTACTCAATGTGTGAATTAATATATCTCGAATTGTTCAAGCAATACACCTGCCTCATAGAATTTCTGTGAATTTCATGCCAAAATCAATCATAGCTGTACTTAGAATGAAACCGCAGTATCACACGCGCAGTAACTAGATTTTTCGCAGTAGTTAGTGCGCAGTAATTCATGCAGAACCGCAGTAATTCCAGCATGTGAATTTGTTCTGATTTATGTGTTTTTTTTAGCAACATCTGCATTTTTCGAGAGTTTTAACCCTCGGTTTATGTTTAAAAAGTACCAACGAAGTGTTTTCAGATACGTAGGGGACATTTTGTCGCCCTCAGACTTCTTATTTAACGTTTAAAAGCCGTCTCGATTCGCGATCCGCAGTAATACCCACACTTACCCTATATACAGGGTGTCTCGAAATTCGCGCACCAGAAGCATACCGGCGGATTCCTTGCGAAATATTAAGACGAAAGTTGCCTATACAAAAAAGTCCGCGGGGACTTAGTTCTTCCGTAAAAAGGGCTTAATAACGAACCAATTAGCGTTCTTCGATAGGAAGACTGTCCAAAATCCACAAGAATCCGCACTTTGGAATTTTCATTGCGTGAACCGACTGTCTGATGTCAATCGCTCACCACGGCTTCAAGCGCGGCGGGCTGAGCGGGGAACACCACACATTATTGTCTTATTCTCCCTAGTAAGGCGATGCGGATTCTTGTGGATTTTAGACAGTCTTTCCTATCGACGAACGCTAATTGGTTCGTCATTAAGTCCTTTTTACGGAAGAACTAAGTCCCCGCGGACTTTTTTGTATAGATAACTTTCGTCTTAATATTTCGCAAGGAATCCGCCGGTATGCTTCTGGTGCGCGAATTTCGAGACACCCTGTATAAATATATATAAAGATATAAAATTTTATAAATTTTGTATTTTGTTATAAAATTATATAAAATTTTATTGGATTTCTTAGATTAAAATATATCATTATATAAAATTATATAAATTTTTATATTATCGTATATAATCATATATTAATCAGAAACCTCGAAACTACAGCTTATATATTATGATATATAAATATATAAAATAATATAAAATGTTTTATATTTTGTATTTTCTTATAAAATTATATAAAGCCGTGTTGGATTCTTCTCATTAAATTGCTCGTTTCTGCAAGTATAATTTATCGATCAATATTTAGTATTAATTAACATTTTTGATGATTATATTTATATATATATAATTTTTGCAGCACTTATATTGATTTTCTTTTTTTTTTTGTCTCTTTCGTTAGTATTAATAACTCTTTATGAACTTACCGATATATCAAGGATAGGAAAAGGATAATATTTTTTAATTTAGAATGTAATTTATTGTTATAAGCTAATACTAAACATTATTTGATTATTTATTGATAATGTACATGAATATCCCTGGTTTAATGAATAATATATAGTTTGAACATAAGATAATGATGATGTCTTATTAACAAATTTATGTTTATATAACTAGTGTTTTTATCATTACCAAACACGGTCAATTGAATTAGGTTGAATACATACATATTCCCCAACTTTTACTAGTTGAGATAGAGATAATATGTTTTCCAATGACATTATTACAATTTCACCTGTTTCTTCGATTGGTTTTATGTGCTTAACTTTTATTCTAGTTTTGAAATGCATGAATATTCTTGTGTGTTTTATAGTATATATTCTTAATAAGAAATATAAATTATTTTGATACTCAAAAAAAAAGTTTATTGATCCATAGAGATGAATATTGTTAGCAGTTATTATTGCAACATTATGACTATTAGCCTTAATTTCCTTATATATATTTGACGTATAAATCCTGTTGCCAATTTTCGCTCGAGCATATATAACAATGTCAGTTAAATTGATACTTTGAGATAGAAATAGCTGATGTTCTACATCACTTAATCTGTAGATTGTTATTCTTTTGCCGAGAAGATTATAATTTTTCACTGTTTCGATATTTAAACGTTCTTGATTGGGTTCAATAACATGGTTTTTTAAAATACCGACACTTTGAACTATCATCACATTATTAACAATTATATTTCGTCGTCTCGTCCTCTAGATCAAATGGTAGTAACGTCGTTACTGATTGGTCCTGCCACAGATTTTTAAATTAAGGAAGTTTCTAGCGCCCTCTACCTCTTATGATGTCACTTCCTATGCTCGCGCGTGCCACGCCACCATTACGTTTTTCTGTGCGGTCCTGTACGCACGCAGTAAAAAAGTGAAAAGTAGTAATTAAAGAAAAAAGCGCGTTACCTAAGAAAAAGTGGAAAAAATGAGTTCACAGACGAGCAGGGCTCGCCACCATAAACGGGGGAGATCAAACTCTCCCGAATTCGAAGAAAAAATACTTCGAAAAGTACAAAGACTACAAAGGGAACTACAAGATGGACGCCATCGTTCCCGAAACAAAGAAAGACTCCATAGACCAGAAAGACGCTATAGGAGAAAAAGATCTAGGAGAGATCAAAGCAGATCCTCTAGTCGTAGTGTTGACGAGCGTCACACTCGCAAGAGATATTACGTCGAGGACACACCTGGACCAAGCAGGCTGTCCTCGCGGGGCCAGAGTCCCACGTCATCCAGCGATACATATAGAACCTACACGAGTTCTTCAAGCAGGTCCGAAAAACAAGGTAGCGACATAGAGAAAAGGCCGCTAAAACAACTCCAGACTCCGGGAGATAACGCTCCTGAGTCACTAGACACCCCGGATCTCGACCCAGGTATCCTATCACTCCTAGGCGAGGTCTCATCAAAGGAAGGACCGCTAGGCCCCAAGGTACATGAGGCGCTGGCGGAACGTTGGAAAAAGATCTTAGCCGTAGGTTTAGGGAAAGAGAACCGTTTAGAGCTCATCAAAAAGTACGCACCCCCTGAAAATTGTGTACTTACAAGAGCACCAACATTAAATCCAGAAGTCAAGTCAGCCTTAAACTCCTCGATCGTGAGGAGGGATTACTCTGCAGCTGTTTCCCAAAATCAATTGGGGGCTGCCTTAGCAGCAGTAGGGTTGGCGCTCACCAAGCTGATTCAAAACAAGGAAAAAGCTACACAGACAGATGAAGACCCAACGGCCCTTATCGCCTTTCTGAGTGATGCGGCAAGGATCATGACTGACCTACATTACTATATGTCACTCTCACGGCGATCAACTATCACCGCAGCCTTAAACCCAATCGTTAAGAGAACTGCAGAAGGCAGTGGGGTCGATACTCTTCTTTTCGGGGAGGGTTTTGCTGACAAACTAAAGGATGCACAAAACGTGGAAAGGTCCTCAAAAGCCCTCGTCAAAGCAAAGAAGGCGGAGTACACCTCAAAGGAAACAAAAGGTGCATTTTACACCAAGAAATACACACCGACAACTTCTTTAAACTCCTCTGGCCCCTTCAGGAAAACGAACAACCAAGGCAACCACAGCCGGAGCTCGTACCAGGGGGGGCACAAAACTCAACAGCACAAGCAACGACCATACAACCAGCAAGCTCCACGATAAACGTAAGAATCGCAGGCAGGTTAAATCTATTTCTAGAAAGATGGAAAGAGGTTACCACAGACCCCTTTGTACTATCAGTTGTCAGAGGTTATAAAATCCCCTTTACTAAGAAACCCTTCCAACAGATCACTCCCAGGGAGCCTCTTTATTCTCAGTCAGAATCATCACAAATTAAAAAATTGATAGACGAATTAAATAGAACTGGAGCAATTAAAAAATGCAAAGCACGTAAAGGCCAATTTCTTTCCTCCTTCTTCTTAGTCGATAAACCAAATGGAGACAAAAGGTTTATTTTAAATTTAAAGAAATTGAATAAATTCATATCAACCTCTCACTTTAAGATGGAGGACATCAAGGTCGCACGTCGCCTAGTAACAAAAGGTTGTTTCATGGCAACAATAGATTTAAAAGATTCGTATTTTTTGATCCCTGTAGCCACTTCCTTTAGAAAATTCCTACGCTTTTCTTTCAAGGGAAATCTATATGAATTTACGTGTCTTCCTTTCGGGCTCAACACTGCTCCCCAGGTATTCACAAAAATAATCAAGCCCGTAGCCCACCTATTAAGATCCAAAGGGTTACTGTCAGTTACTTACCTAGACGACATACTCATGATAGGGAAATCTAGAGCTAGCTGCTTAAAGAATATAGAAGAAACAAAAAATTTACTCGAGTCTTTAGGTTTCTTACTAAATATTGAGAAATGCCAACTACAACCTTCAAGGCAAGTCAAATTTCTAGGTTTTGTGATAGACACTGAAAACTTTTGTCTAAAATTACCGGAAAAAAAAGACAGACTATTAAAAATCTAGTCACGGAATTTTCCAACAAAAGAACTTGTAAAGTTAGGGAGCTAGCAAAACTTATTGGGGTTTTAGTCGCAGCAAGCCCGGCAGTAGAATACGGGACGTTATACACAAGAGAGTTGGAAAGACAAAAATTTTCATCTCTTCAGAGGCTAGACGGTTCCTATGCGGGTCAAATGCATATTTCAAGGGCGATCGCTCCGGACCTCAAATGGTGGGCGGAAACAATCCCTACTTGTCAACGGATTATCCGTAATGATAATTATAGAATGGAAATTTTTTCGGACTCCTCTTTATCGGGTTGGGGAGCATATTGTGAGGGAGAACGGGCAAACGGGTGGTGGAACTTATCAGATCAAGAGCTCCACATAAATGTCCTCGAGTTAAGGGCAGCATTATATGGCCTCAAATGCTTCGCAAGACACCTACGCTCCTGTAAAATATTACTTAGAATAGACAACACGACCGCAATAGCGTGCATCAACAAGATGAGAAGCGTTCAATATCCTAACCTCAATAAAGAAGCTAGAGACTTATGGCAGTGGTGTGAGTCGCGTGATATTTCAGTCTTTGCATGCTATATAAAATCAAAAGAAAACATCGAGGCAGACGAGGAGTCACGAAAACTCCCGGCAGAAACAGAATGGGAACTCGCAGATTGGGCATTCAAAGAAATTAATCAGACATTTGGGGAATTCGACATTGACCTTTTTGCCTCGAACATTAATCGCAAGTGTCCAAGGTTCGTATCCTGGAAAAAAGATCCTGAATCCGATGCTATCGATGCTTTTACAATACCGTGGACGGGTTTACGGTTTTACGCATTCCCACCTTTCTCCTTATTGTTGCGTACCCTAAAGAAAATAAAAGATGATAGTACAGAAGGGGTCCTGGTAGCACCTCTTTGGCCAACGCAGCCCTGGTATCCACTATTTAAAGAAATGTGGGTAGGCGAACCAATATATTTCCGCCCGCACACTAATTTACTTCTTTCCCCACTTAGAGAGACGCATCCCTTGTCCAGGACTCTTACCCTGGTCGCAGCGAGGTTATGCGACAAGCCTTCTTACTAAAAGGTATGCCGGAGTCATCGATACCCCTCGCCTTGTCATCCATCACGGAGGGAACCCTCAAACAATACGAAACAACATGGAAGACTTGGTGGAAATGGTGTCAAACAAATAACACCTCAGTATTTACAGCCCCCATTTCAATGGTGCTAGGTTTCTTAACGAAACGTTTCACAAAGTTAATTCATACTCAACCGTCAACTCTTATCGGTCAGCTCTTTCTCTCATACTAAACTATGACCTGGGAGAGAACCCTCTTATAAAACGATTCTTCAAAGGAGTTAGTGCAAAAAAGCCACAAATTCCAAAATATTCCTACATATGGAACACAAAACCGGTATTGAATTACTTAACAACTCTATCACCAAACTCGGATCTAAGCTTAGAATTAATTACAAAAAAACTGATAACTATCCTCGCCTTGGTCACGGCTCAAAGAGTCCAGACACTCTCCAAGACCCATTTAGACAACATAAAAATCTCTAACGATACTGTCTATATCACTATCCCAGATAGGATCAAGACCACAGGTCGAAATCGACCACAACCAGTGTTAAAAATACCTTTCTTTCATAAGCAACCGGCGTTGTGTGCTGCCTCAGTCTTGTTACACTATTTAAAAAAGACAAAGGTCCTCCGTGATCAGAAGGAAAAATCTCTTTTCTTGACTTTCAAGAAACCCCATCGTGCAGCCACAGCACAGACACTAAGTAGGTGGATAAAAGAAACGTTAAAGGCTAGTGGCGTTGAAACAGATATCTTCTCAGCACATAGCACGAGGCATGCAGCAACGTCGGCTGCAGCAAGAAAAGGAATCAACATCGAAACCATTCGACAAACAGCTGGGTGGACCCCAGAGTCGCAGGTTTTCTCTAGGTTCTACAACCATCCAACCAAAGAGTTGCAAGATTTTGCAACAGCCATATTAGACGAGTCTGACTAGATTAAGTTATAGCTATTGCGAAATACAAATATAAATAATGAAATATAAGATTATATAGAGACATATAAAGTACAAATAAAATAATATAGAGTACAAAAAAAAAAAAAAAAAAAGTGATTCAAAACCACTGTGATACTTACCAAATATTGTTGAAAAATAAAGGTTCTAATAAAAATTTCAAAATCGCTAATTTAAACAGCTACCATTTGATCTAGAGGACGAGACGACGAAATATAATTGTAAGATTGAACAAACTTACCTAAGTGCAGTTCAATCCCAATTATGTGAGTCGTCTCGTCCGAATAGATCAAATCCCCCCCCCCCCCAAAAAAAAAAAAACCCTCCCAATTGCGATTTGAATCTTTAAAAATAATGGTGGCGTGGCACGCGCGAGCATAGGAAGTGACATCATAAGAGGTAGAGGGCGCTAGAAACTTCCTTAATTTAAAAATCTGTGGCAGGACCAATCAGTAACGACGTTACTACCATTCGATCTATTCGGACGAGACGACTCACATAATTGGGATTGAACTGCACTTAGGTAAGTTTGTTCAATCTTACAATTTCTTGTGACAAATGCTTAGTACCACTGACACTTTTCGCAATAAAACCATTGTAATTTTCAAAACAAAAAGCCGATGTGCATGACAGTGGACCCCATCGTTTTACAGATATTACTAAGTGTAAAAGTTGATGAGAATTGTAGGTCAACTCTTCATCACCAAATAAGATTGGAATGTCCTTGATGAATACTTTTAATAATTTATTTGCTTGTTCCAAGTCATCAGATGTAATCAGATCCTTAACTAAATTAAATATTGCAACAACCAATGCCATCAAGTGTTGAAAATAATTTTCTGGTAGATGATTTTCGAGAGCTGGGAGTGAATAAAATAATAGCAAGTTATGAAATTCTACAGCTTTAAAAAAATGCATTTGTGTAAGAGATCTTGGCATTCGATTAAAAGATAATGGAGGACGAATGTTCGTTATAAATTTAAAATGTATTTTGAGAAATAAAATTTGAAGTGAGCAGCAATAAAAAAAATTCTACAGAATTTTGGTTCATATATTTCGTCTCATATTATTATATAGAGTTATATATAAAAATGTCTAATTTTATATAATGACATAAAATCAGTTAAATATAAGAGTTTATATAATTGAATAAAAATATATATTTTCATATATAATTATATAAAATTATACATTCGGATATATTTTGAGATAAAATTATATCATGCCAAAATTGAGATATCATTTTATATAATTATATATGGTCAACTATATATAATTTTATATAATTATATAAAAAAAAATTTTCCCGGGCAGGCAAATTGTGAGTGATAGTAAAGCTTCTATTAAACTCCCAAATTAAGCGTCGTAACAAAAATGTACAATGAAAATAATTAATTCTAACTTAAATTAATATTTTAGGTTCTTAACCTTATGCAAGTGTATTGTTTTATTTTATTAAATGAATTTGGCAACAATGCTGCTTTAGCTAATGTCCCTAAGTATGTTACTCGAGTCTCTATATCCTGAATAGCAATATTAGAGTGAATCGAAATTTGTAAGGTCAATGAAAAGTCACTCTGGTGCTTTACCAAGAGTGCTTGAAGTTTACAAGATGTGAGTCGCACCGGTGCTCTACCTGGAATACGCTCTATTAAGAATAGCTGTGAGTCGCCCGGGGGCTATACCACGATTGCGCTGCCTACGCTTGCTTGCGCGTGTTTATATACAATAGGTTCCTCGCCTCTGACGTCACAGGCGAGGAACGCTGGACAATGCGAATTTGTCCAGTTTTGCCTTACTTGCTTGGCCACGCCCAGCCGAACCCTCCATTACTGACTGGACACGTTACAATACATACTGTTAGATCGTATTTGAAGCAAATATCTGAGCGGGTCAGTGCAAAAAGGGTATAAGTGGCAATTCTCTTTTTTATTGTTTCAATTTTTTCAATGCTTTTACGATCACGAAAATATCACTCTTCCAGTGATATTAAAATTTTGTCACTTATACCCTTTTCGGAATTACCCCATCATTTATTCTTCGAAGATCAATACCAACCTGAACTCCAATGATATCCGGTTTTACTCCCGATTCGCATCGGTTACCGCTGCAGTGTTTGAAGAGCATCGTCTTAAGAGAATTAGTCAGATATCAAGGTAACGTTAATTCAGCAGGGATACAAAGCAAGCCTCGTTGAGCTGGGTACCATCTAGGCCATTTTTGCGCGCGCGAACGTATCTCTTCCTCCTTACTCGTGTAAGGGTTTAAGAAGAGAAAAAACGTTCAAGCGCGTAGAAATGCTCTAGCCAATACCCAGCTTAAAGCTTACAGTTGGGTACTGACTGTGGCATTTTTGTGGGCAAGAACAATTCTCTTCCTCTTTACACCAGTAAAGAGGTCAAAGATGGAAAATGTTCATGCGCTCAAAAATGGCCCAGTCAGAATTCAGCTTTACATTGCATAAATAGAAAGAGAAAGTCGAGTTCAAACAACTCATCATTAGCCAGCGCGCTTTTACGTGTGAGACGGGTGGATTACTTGTGGCCTGAGTACCATATTACCTGTACTATACATATTATTTGGAATCAGGCAAAACTAAGGGTAGAGGGTGGTGAAAAATGACATGACTAAAAGCTGTATTATATATGGAGGCGTTTTAATATACAACAAAATCGTCTGTATGAACAAAAAGTTTAATACTGACATGATGAAGTTTTTGCCAGCTTTAAGAAAACTATCGTTCATTGCACATGCTATTATAGTTTTTGTAGTTAGTAGTAAAAGGCATCAGGTGACTAAACAAAGTACAATGCGGTAATAAAAGTGTAGTTTTTAAAATTTTAGTAATTTAGAAAAAAAAATGGTATTATTTACAGTAGGTGTGTACATCTGAATGAATGGAACATGAATATCGCATTATCAACACGACGTACTTACGTGATTACATTAGCGAAGTACCAAACCAAATCATAAAATATAAAACTATATATATTATATAGATATACGCACAATCACATACTCATGCTTATATCAATCAACGGATTTGCATGCAGAAGAAACATTTGCTCATGTATCCACATTAGGGTGGTCCTTAAATGGGGTGTTTTTGAATTGTTACGATTCCAAGGGTTCAAACGGATCCTTTTGAAGAAAAAAAATTTGTCCTAAATTTTGAATGCTCTATCTCAATTTTAACATCCCGCGCACGACCGCCGAAGTATTTTTTTTTTTTTTTTCAATTTCCTACAAAAAACATGTATGACCTAACTTTGTCAAGTCATTAACGTCGAAGTTTCAACATTCTGCATCCTGCGTCAATTTTGAATAATATTTTAATAAATTTCAATAAATTTTTTTTTTTTTAATCTGCTAAAAAAAAAAACTTCAACAATTTTTATTGAAATGAGTTCCTTTTTTTTCAAAATATCAGTAATTTTATCAAAATATTCAAAATTGTCGCAGGACGCAGAATGTTGGAACTTCGACGTTAATGACTTGACAAAGTTAGGTCATACATGTTTTTTGTAGGAAATTGAAAAAAAAAAAAAAATACTTCGGCGGTCGTGCGCGGGATGTTAAAATTGAGATAGAGATTTCAAAATTTAGGACAAATTTTTTTTCTTCAAAAGGATCCGTTTGAACCCTTGGAATCGTAACAATTCAAAAACACCCCATTTAAGGACCACCCTAATCCACATGGATAAATATTGGTATAGGTACATTATTTACCCCGGAACAATCATGAAGCAGAAGTTAGCAGAATATTCCCAGCAGAAAATAGGCCCGCGCTTTTCTGAGTTTGGCGCGCACAGTGTTTTTCATGCGATAGGGAGCTCCCGGGTCTACGATCATCGAATTATACGTCGAAATAGGTTTTTGAAGGGTGAGCGTTTGCTCATGAAACGTCATGTTTCTCATTATTATTATTCAAATGACCTAAATTAGCTGAAAAGTATTTGTTTAAACAATCGTCATCGGGTACTTTGTTCTTGAGCGCGAATCTTCTGCTGGACCGTAATTCGACTGTAACTTTTTTCCTGAAGGTGAGCAAATGACGAAACTTCATATCACGCATTTTATTTTTCGAATACAGAGTAGATAGAACTATAGTTTCTCTTAAAAAATATATAAAAACTAGTTATAAAATCTTAAATATTAAAAAATTCTAAATATATCACGGTGTGGAGGAGTACAGACATACTTTTATGGGGATACTGTAGATTTTCACTGCTCACGACGCTCCCTGAAACTGTAGCGCTCACTTTTACTCGCCTGTAACAAGGATTTCAGTGAAGCACAATATTCTGTCGTCGAATCTGATCCCATTGGCGCTTCTCTCGACACTTTCATTTCGGGTACGTCGATTTTTCCATCCATTAAGTGTCGCAATTTTTCTTTTGAAATTTTCGACTTTTGTTTTTTTCTGCCAGCTGTACTCCTTGAAGACTTAATAGGCTTGCATCCTTCCAGTTTCAACAACACAGTCAACATCCACTTTCTTATATTGATCGTATCTGTTTCATCGGAAAAGATGTAAGATGAAGTGTGAATAATGTAAGCCCACGTACTCAAATGAACTCCACAGTTTCCGCTAAGCTGGTTTCCGATTCGTTGATGGGGAATATCTCGAGGACAGAATAACGTCCACTTTGTCCAGTCAAATGCTGGCAAATTTTCGGCTTCAAAAATATTGTCTATATAATTGCATATATTCTGAATCAAGCCAGCTCTTGGTGTGCCGTGCATCGAATCTATGTATACGAGACATGTGTGTGGAAATACCACCAATAGTAACGTCCAATGTGTATCCCGGGTGTTTATTGGGATGAGCCAAAAATCGTGAGTCCATGCTTGTTCTGATTTCGACCTTGTGTAGTACCCGAAGTTGCGTTCTTTCCTGCACACTAAAGCTTCGACAAAGTATACATCGAAGTTTAAGGGGCCGCCTTCATATACATTGCTAAGAATCGCCAAAAATGCATTTATGACGGCATCATTGACCCAGGTATTTGGCATTAAACTCTTGAGACATTCCTTATATAACTGTATATCATATACTACAAAACTCTTCACTGAGATCCAGTTAGCAGGATACTCACAAACAATTTTCCACGGTGACAAGTTTGAATTTTTTTGCGGAAGTAATTCAGTGACATCGATATCAATTACAGGACTGATGTTATCGATTTTGTCCAAGGCATCCGTATTTGGTGATACGTGATCATTAGGGGTAAAAGAATCGCAAATATCGGAATTATATTCAGTCATTGTGACATCTATCGATTCCTCAACAATGCATTCGAGGTGTTCAGTGGGAGAATTTTCCAAGCACCTTACAGATATATCCTGATGTTGAATTTTAAACAGGTCGTCATTTTGATTCAATGGGGATTGCTTCTGTTCTTCGATGCGTTCGCTGCCATTGCTCTTTGTGGTTTTGCACAATTTCCCGAAACATCCTTTTATGGGAATGCGTTTCTGTTTCCGGTTCCAGTACTCTTTCGAGAAATCGATGTCTTCTTGCATGTTACCGCTTGGTTTCCGAGTATCTATTTTTGTTTTCATTTTTTTATTCCGATTTTCGGAATCAGCAGTTCTAGCTAGTTGTTTTTTTGCATCATTCTCTCTCTGCTTTGTTGTGCGCAAACCATATTTTAGAAGGCGCAGTCTCGGGATAATCAAAGTTTCCATTTGCTGAATGAAGCGCGATACCGATTGCTTCATTTTTCCTTGGAATATAAAATGTTTAGTTATTTTGAACCAATTTTCCACCGTAGAATTGGAGTCTCTTCTCAATCCGAGTCGCTGTAACACTACACCTGACCACAACGGAAAATACGGCAGGTATCGTTCAATAAATGTCGTACGAATTTGGGAACGTAGAGATTGTTTGGTTCCTCTTGGCTGTTAACTTCCACAAAATTCAACGTCATTTGGTACTCGCTTTCGAAGTGGTGATAAAATGGTGATTTCTCACGGATTGTATTTTTACATTGCAATAGGTGCTCATTGAACTCATCAATGTCGAACTTGCTCTTTTCGTCATTTTGGGGAATTCCTGTTTCTGCACTTTCGACTTTAGCGATTCTGGAGAAGGACTCCTTAAAACCCGCAGATTTATTTGATACACCAAACGTGATAACGATATCTCTAAAAATATGCACCGCTTTATCTAAAGTCGTACTATGTATCAATAATGCCATCGAATTTGGTAGTAATTTTCTAGGAACAAGATCTTTAGTACACTTTTCGATTTGCAGTATTGCAGCACGAAACAGATGGGATGAGCAAATATGAATCACTGTTATAGGTGTAAGATTACTACTTGGATAAACTACTTCTTTCCACCTATCATTTAGATATTCCGTGAGTGTTTTCCCGTGAAACACTTTAATACTTGCCTGGATGAGCGCGCGACTGAAGTCCATTTCCAGCTTCGAAATCACCGGCTTCTTTCGCTGGCAAATTTGTTTCAATGCAAAAAAGAAGGAGTTGAGAAATAATTCGATGTAGGTTATATCATGCACGCAAGAAATGAATTCCGCAATCGGCATCGGCGAACATTCTTCACTTCCTGAAGCTACCAAGGCATAGTAATATGGCCTTTTCCCACCTTGTGGAGGAAGCCGTATAACAGACCCAGTGGCATCTAACAAGGGGAAGACCAGACTTGCTAAGAATGGATTTTGATGAAACTCAGGTATGTTGTAGAGGTATTTGCCCTAATTACCAGGCTACCGGGAATTTACGCACTACGGCTTGGTTTCCGAGAAAATTCACGTCAAAGTTTTTACGCGCGATATGTATACCAGTAACTTTGCCGTATCGTCAAGCAAGCGAGCGCAGCGCAGTAGGCAAGGTCTGCGACTGCCACCCTGCTGACCCGTGTTCAATTCCTGTCGATGCTCGGCTTTTTTTTATTGTAATTTTTTTTTCAATACTTTTTTTTTTATAATTTTTTTTTTCAATACATTTTTTTTTTTATAATTTTTTTTTCAATACTTTTTTTTTCCTCGCAACTTTATAATGCAATGTTCGTTATTGATAATAAATAAGATTAGATACGTTGACGAGAAAAAAAAAAGTATTGAAAAAAAAATTACAATAAAAAAAAAGCCGAGCATCGACAAGAATTGAACACGGGTCAGCAGCGTGGCAGTCGCAGACCTTGCCTACTGCGCTGCGCTCGCTTGATTGACGATACGGCAAAGTTACTGGTATACATACCGCGCGTAAAAACTTTGACGTGAATTTTCTCGGAAACCAAGCCGTAGTGCGTAAATTCCCGGTAGCCTGGTAATTAGGGCAAATACCTCTACAACATACCTGAGTTTCATCAAAATCCATTCTTAGCAAGTCTGGTCTTCCCCTTGTAAGTAGCAAAATACATCTGTCGATTTGGCCAAATCCTTCAGATATGTTGATTGTAGTGGAGTAAAGAGGATTCTATAAAACGGATAAAATTCATAGCCCTGAATGTATCCTGGAAAATATTTGCCACTCAACTCCGGTTTAGAATCCAACTCTAATTTCAATTTACACAAAAAGTTGTGATGTTCTGTATCCAGATCGTTTCGAGCATGATGTTCTTGTGCTATTTTAGCTAATAACATGGCACTGGGAGCATCATTTCTGTTACCAGCCGCTAGAACATCCTCGGCTACGGATTTTAATTCTTTTAACGCCTGTATACTTGGTGCAGTGGAGCCCATCTCGAACCCCTTACGTTTTCGTTGTCCCCCCCGTATTTGACGCCGATGAACTTCACCTTCATCGTGGTTGTATCTGCCATATTCGGAGTATTTCACGACAGTGTCGCATGCATCATCCAAATCGCTGTCGATATAAAACTTGAAGCTCATGCATCCATGCATCTTACATACTGCTTGCGCATTGAATCGATGGAATCGTGTTTTCCGACATCCATAGCTAAGCGCATGCCACTCGAATTACAACACGCAGTAGGGATTGACTTTTGCGAATGCTTCTGCGAAATGATGAGTCCATCCTTTTTTAAAACGATGTGCACCTTTTACCCAATACTTTTTCAAGAATTTAGACGGCAACGTTAATGTTTGAATATTCTCTCCATGAGTGCTTCGTGCAGCTGCGTTAGTAGTAACAGTGTAACTGACATGACCATCAGGCATGGGTTTGGTAGTCGTTGATACATTCTCCATATCGTCAGCAACATTTTCACACTGCGAAAGACTTTCTTCGCCAAAAAAATCCGACATGATTTTTCTGTCAGAGGTATTTGATGCTTCTTCAAAGTCCTCGAGGTCATCGTAATCATTAAACCACTTATCATACGGCTCGTCTTCGGCAACACGTTGTTCGGCATTACACCTGCGATGGGCCGATGCACGTTCACTAGAGAACAAAATACAAATACGACCTCGAGGTGACAGATACTTAGGAGGATCATCTGTAGACGCTTCACCAACTTGTTCTTCCAGGTCTTCATTATGTCGTGAATGTTAGACAACACTTTGAGGTGAATCGGGTAATTTTTCGAAGCAGAGAAGATTGAAATTTTCATCCCTTTGTACACCTTCGCTGTCATTAGAAATGCGACCCTAGAAATCCTGTTCAATAGATTCTACTGGAGTTGAGCATACTTCTGTGTTCTTGTATTCAAAATTTGGAGTTGTATTACGTTTGACTTCATTTTTTGATTCAATGCTGGAAGAAATAGAAGGAGTCTTTATGATCTCCATAATGTGGTGCCGATTTTTTTGTACTCGCATGTACAGAGATGCTGGTTTCATTACATTTCCCAACCGATGAGAGAGTGTTTCCCACACAGGATGAGATCGCATTTTCAGGACATCTCCATCGAAAACATCTAATGTCTGTAGTTTGGTCGAAATATCGTGATCGCTTACTATAGCTTTTCGTGGCATTTTTGAAAGTCACATACTATGACTTACACATATATATTTACACGGTCCACACCGATTGCAATCTATACTTTTCAGGATTCACCGATAACGTTGGTGTTGCCGAACTTAAGGAGGGGGTCTATCGACCAAAGCAGTTTTCCCGAGTATATTGTTGTGTTTCGAAGAAAATGACATGAAGGGAGAAAAATATTTGATCCCTGCCGATTTTATATATTCGACGCAGGAAGTATTGAAAATCTGATACGGTCGTTTGTTTCGAATGGTACATTGAGTGTCCACACCAAATATCATTCAAAAATCTTCAAAATATTAACAGTAGTTCTATTTCAATTGTTTACTATAAAAAGTGATAACTTCTATGCGTGAGCACGGAACGATAATCCAACACCGAACCAAGAATTGAATTCATTTCATTTCATGAACACGGAAAGAATGTCACTTAGAGAACAATTTAGACTAGATACTATTTAAAAACAGCTGCTAATACACGTCGAGTTTCATGGTTTACCATTGCTAACCGTATTAATGGTAATATTTACGCGTGCTGTTTGACAAAAATTAGTCGCTGCCGCACCGCAGTCCGCCTGTGTTTCCGGCACCCCTTAAGGTGAAGTGAAACGTTTCAAGGCCACGGCCGGGTGTCTGTCAACGCGGTAAAACAGAGATACCCAGCGTTTGCTACCGCTTGGTTTACACGTATACTGGCTACAATGTCGGTACAGGTTGTGATCTCAACTGAATTTCGGTGTTTTAGTTATGAGTAACTGAGAATCGATGATTCTCAGCCATTTCTTTATCAAATGACACGGGATTAGGCTCAAAGTGTTTGGTATTTCATTGCGGAGTGGCTAATTATCCGGAAAATGCGATTATCTACGGTGACAGTGAAAAATCTCGCGATTTATGTGGTCGGTACGTCAATCTGTTAAATTTTTTGTCAAATTTTGGAAAAGTAAAATAATTAATTAAAAAAAAATAAATTAGCCACTTTCTGCCACAATTATGTGTAATCCCTCAAAGTTTCATCGCGATCGGTCCAGTAGTTCCGGAGAATGATTGATTCCCGTTTTCGAGGTTCTGACAAACGTTTCACTTCACCTTAATAACAAGATAGAGCTTTGAAACTTTGAGGATCTTATTTTTCCAAGGCGAATTTTAATCTCTGAAAACATCAGAGTCGAAATAGATCCAGCAGAAGATTCGCGCTCAAGAACAAAGTACCCGATGACGATTGTTTAAACAAATAATTGTGTCGGAAATTGGTTCGGGTTAACAATCTCAGGTAAGATATAAAGTTTCGTCATTTGCTCACCTTCAGGAAAAAAGTTGCAGTCGAATTACGGTCCAGCAGAAGATTCGCGCTCAAGAACAAAGTACCCGATGACGATTGTTTAAACAAATAATTGTGTCGGAAATTGGTTTGGGTTAACGATCTCAGGTAAGATATAAAGTTTCGTCATTTGCTCACCTCCAGGAAAAAAGTTACAGTCGAATTACGGTCCAGCAGAAGATTCGCGCTCAAGAACGAAGTACCCGATGACGATTGTTTAAACAAATAATTGTGTCGGAAATTGGTTCGGGTTAACAATCTCAGGTAAGATATAAGGTTTCGTCATTTGCTCACCTTCAGGAAAAAAGTTACAGTCGAATTACGGTCCAGCAGAAGATTCGCGCTCAAGAACAAAGTACCCAATGACGATTGTTTAAACAAATACTTTTCAGCTAATTTAGGTCATTTGAATGATAATAATGAGAAACATGACGTTTCATGAGCAAACGCTCACCCTTCAAAAACCTATTTCGACGTATAATTCGATGATCGTAGACCCAGGAGCTCCCTATCGCATGAGAAATTTTCTGCTGGGAATATTCTGCCAACTTCTGCTTCATGAAACAATCTACTCAATCATCTGTATTAAGTAAAATTTTCAAGCTAGCGCAATAGGACAACGTTGTGTCAAATCCAAGCGGTGGATTGTAGCTAGTCATGATTTTTGGTTTTCCGTACCTTTCGGCTGACTCGGTAACCGGAATGTCTAATATTGCCTCGCGCATTTTGTAGCGCTTTAATCGTTCAGGCTCTTCCCCAGATTTTAGCAACCAGCGTGCTATTCCTCTTCTCGCGGCGTTCATGTCTTTTTCGGAAAACGAGTCAAATGAACTCGCGCAGATAGTATAAACCCACGAACATAAGTGTACACCACAATTTCCACCGGAATCGGGTACCGCGAATTTTTCGTTCTGTGCGGGAACATCGGAGGGTACATACAGGCACCAATTTTCCCATCGCGTAAGTTTTCTTGTACGAGCTTCACGATCTGCCTCGACGAAATTGCAAAACCCATTTATTAGACGAGACGGTGGCATGCCGTGCAGCGAATCAATATATAGAAGTATATTATGTGGGAATACAATAACGAGCAATGTCCAGTGATTCTCCGTCAAATGCACTGGCCAAACCCAGACATCGTACGACCATATATCTGTCATTTGGGCCCAGCGTTGATAACCAATGCTTAAAGACCCTTTCAAAATTTTTTCAGTAAAAAATGACTCGAACGCCAATACTTTGATGCTGTTTTCGTTAGCATAATCTTGCGCCAATACAAAAAACCCGTTAATAATATTGTCGTCTAACCACTCGCGTGGCAATAAAGTTCGCAATGATTTTTCTTCGAAAAGAATACCAGCGGCACTAATATTATCCGGATTGCGCGGAAATTTTGCCGGATAACCCAACGACGATGAAAATAATGTTTTTCCATCAAAGTCATTGATGGTTGAAGACTCATCACATAACAAAGGTAGATCGATACGAGAATTTATGTGAGGAGTGTTCGTAAACTCGGGGAATTCGAGAGACGGAGTTCGAAACTTGGGTAGCACTCTTATTCTCTTCGCGTCATCATCGGAGTCATTTCGGAGACCAGACGATATTTCGTTCGTCACAGTGCTCACCATGACGTCACCGTCCGCATAAGAGCTATTTTCAGACTCTATGGATTTTTCAATGCTCTTTGATTCTGCAGCTGGACGGGCTTTTGGCTGTTTGACATATTTCGCGCACTTAAAGTAGGTTTCAGACTTTTGCTTCTTAACCCATAACTCCACCTCAAGCTCTGGGTTTTTGTGTTTACCCGTTTGCCTCTCAGTTTTCAATGAGTATTTTCGTTCGCGGAGCCGGGGGTGGAGATATGATTCCATTTTTCGAATGAAACGCGGTGCGGAAACATTGAGTTTTTTTCAAATACGTCGGTTTTTACAATTTTGAACCAGTTTTCGACACTGGCATTGCTTTCGCGAAACAGCTCGAAGTCTTTTAAGATAAGGGCAGACCATAACGGAAAAAAAGGCAGTATATGATCCGATAAGTAGGCAAGGAATTCAGTTGAATAATACTTATTGGCCTCAGCTGCTGAATCGCCGAATTCCGGTACAGTAGTATCACGAACTGAACTGAAAAATTCGTAGAATGGCGAGCCTTGGCGCAGTAAATGTGCTGTGCCAAGCTCCTCTGACGAAGATTTCATACTCGAATCCTGTGTCGTGTTAGTTATGCTTTATAACTAAAGGCGGGATGGGTCTTGATTAAATTTATCAATATTTAAGGCGATTGCCAAATATAGTTTTATTTAATACGGTGTGAACGTGTAGGCAATTAGAAGAAGAGTGAAGATCCGAATATATGCAACTCAAGTTGCTAGCCTTAAGACAGCAGGGTGCTGACTCAGGGTAATTTGGCATAGGCGTATAGGACGTCGTTAAAGTGTCTCAAAGGCATTAGCGCAAAAGACAAGGTGTTTAATCTTGAACTACTCTCCACTGTAGTTCCCAGAAGCTATAGATTAATAAGAATATGAAATGGAGAATTATTGGTATGGCGATGTTTTGTCTTCGGAAGAAGGCGAAACATCCCGATCTCGTCTATAAATTTAGTTTATTGAATTTAGTTTATTGAAGTTAAAATTTGCATGAGTTTGATTATAACACCTTCCCCCTTAAGAATGAATATGAAGCGAAGCAAAATATTTATCAGTTAAAATTCAATATTCCAGTTGAGGATTACAAGTTTTTCCTCAACAGTTATATAGCCATTATAGTAATATTATATGGGTATTTCTCAGATAACTGTGATTTTTCAAACTCAAATTTCTCTGAAATTAAAAATGTATTAAAACGCATGTTTCGGGTCTTCTTTTGCTCCACTTATACACAGAACTGAGCCTGTAATGTAGTTCTACTACAACTACAACAGAACAAAAACTATGACAATATTTGAGAATTTTAATTTATTTAAAAATTAAAAATAATAATTATCAATGAATAATGATAATAATATTAATTATAATATTAATAACATTATTAATAATAATATTGATATTAATATTATTATCAATATTTATTATTAATAATAATTAATTAATTTTGATTTTAATTTTTTTAATTTTTTTTTTTTTTTTTTCAGTCTTGTCCGGCGCATTGGAGCCATTTTTAACCAAACTATAACAAATAAATATAACAATAAGTTAAAACATTGAGGAAAAAACAAATTAAAAAATTATTTTTCATTTTTGCCACGGTACTGACATCCACGGTACTGACATTTGGATTTATAATTGACCTAACTTCGTAATGCGGATAGTTAAAATAATTTCCCAACATCATTTTGATGTTTCACGTAAAAGTAAATAGGAATTCAGTACAATTGATTCAAACATCAGAATAATAGTCACAAATTTCAATACCATGGTACTGACATGTAATTTTATGACTTACCTTTTTGAAAACAAATCAAATTGGTTTAATCACATTTTTAAAACTCCCAAATAAACACACAGCTCCAAAGGATGCACAAATAATCCCTCTTTAGAATGCCACCAAATGGAGCCAATGAAACTAAATTAAGATAGCGATTAGGCGGCAAACATTTCAAATTTAAAAATTGAATAAAATTCCCGGACATAATTCAATGATGATTATTTTTTTTTACCAATCAATATTTTTGTATAATTGTAATACAATTCGATGGAGTATACATCAGACTTAAGTTATGAGAGGTTAATTTTATATTACAAAACGAATATTGATAGAAATTTATACATTTAGTTTGAAAAATGAGAATCGGACATGCCACGGTACTGACATTTCCAGTATATTTTCGTAAGTTATAAATAATCCGAAACCACTTATGTTTCAATATATAATGTAGGTTGTAGAAAATGATCAGATTTATGATATTAATGACCACTTGATAAAAAAAAAATATATTGGATGATACATAATATACGCGACATAAAAAATCACAGTTATCTGAGAAATACCCATATAGTATATAGTATATAGTATAATTATTCTTAATATTAACGGGTAGAATGTGAAATGTTTATTCT
Source organism: Tenthredo notha (assembly GCA_914767705.2). NCBI lineage: Eukaryota > Metazoa > Arthropoda > Insecta > Hymenoptera > Tenthredinidae > Tenthredo > Tenthredo notha. The sequence continues at coordinate 360,546 of OU611916.1, read as the reverse complement.
CTATGATCCCGATCCATATATCGTAGACGGATAGCATCGCTAGGTCCGTCTTCGTCGTCAGTTACTTCAGGCATGTGAACTGTTATGGCTGGAGTGCGCGTGCGACGAGTCCTACAGCAATGAACTATTACGTTTTGGACCATTCCTCTAATTCCTGGGTCACGATTATTAGGATCTTCTGTCATCTTATAACACCATTTGATCAACTTATAGACTAGGTACACACTTAGTGTGGTAGCTGCGAAGTAGGTTAAATAACTTACGCGTGTGGACATAGTCTCTTTAGCTTGTTCTTTCAATATTTTATCAGCTGATTCCTTAATATTTTTTAATTTATGACTGGCAATGGTTAGGTCGTCCAAATTGAAGGTGTTAGTATTAGCTAAGTCGTCAAACTGGAAATTCGTAATATTTAGGAATTGAGCTATATCCTCACAACAATCGTCGGATCTTAAATCTATTGATGGTACAAAGGTTTTGTCGATGGTGTTATTAAATATTCTACTTGGCGTTAACATGGCTGAGTTAGAATAGCCCTTACAATTAGCACTTAGTTCTATTTTTCCAGTATTTTTCAGGGGTATGTCTGAGATTTTGTCGTGCGTCAAACAGCTAATTGTGAGTGTTTCAGATTTAGGTAGGACATACAACCATTTATTCTGATTTCTGAGTTGAATCCACACGGGTGCAGTGAGTTTGATGATCCTAACGTCGCATGAAACTGGTAGTGGCGTGGTATTCATAAATAGTAAGATCTCACAACTATCAGTGGCATGTGTCAGGTATACTGGTTGGGTTTGCTTACAGATGCGGTAGTCGTTCTTAATCAGTCTACAGTCTCGTATCATGTCCTCTATTATAATGTAATTTTGTCTTGTTTTAGTTATACCGAAATTTTTTATCGTTGGTTGTATAACAATGGATTTTTCGTTTTCTTGTATGACTGGCATCGGTTTGACTAAGTAGATTTTGAATTCCCTGTCTTGAATTAAAGGGATATGGATCACAAAGACTAGTTTCAGCTCAGTTTTGAAAGTTTCTAGAGTTATCCCGTCCATAATGTAATGGATATTTTGGATATTTGGGGTGAGTGGGAAGTCAACATCGTTGGGTATATTGTTACTTATCGCTTGTAATTCGGCGAGAAGTTGATTTGGTCTCAACACAGCCGGGTGTAGTATATTCTGTTTAGCGAATAATACTGCGTCCATTACGTTGTTAATGTCGATTAAAAAGGTTTCTATCATAACGTTGAGTATCATAAAACTTTCGTCAATCATTTGATGGGCCCATATAGTATCTGTTTTGTTAGAAATTATATATACGTCTTTAGCAATCCTCCTTAAATTTTGATTTATTATAGCCTCATTCTTATTCAACTGATGGATTGTGTCATTAAAATTTTGAATCGTTGATGAGACGATTGTCGCTTGTTCTTTAACTAATTCTAGGGTTTTCCTTTCTCCTTTGGTTAATTTATCTATCTCTGCATCGAACTTTTCTCCATCAGCATTATCGATCAATCCAAAAATTTCTTTGAATACGTGTCCTATTCCATTGAACCAACCCCTTTTGAACCTTCTATTATTGGAATCGTTTTCGTCATAGAGCCCAAGCAGGTCTTGTAAGTCGGTTTGTTTGTCTCTTAGCCCATCTATTACACTGTCGAGGGAACCCAAATATTTCCTGCATATTAGCATTCTATCATCTGTTTGACATGCTATTTTAATTTTATCTGCTAGAATAGAAATCCGTTGTAGCTGTTGAAAAAAGTCGTTTAGATCGAGGAATGTTATTATTCGCCAGTCTGTGGGGAATAACTTCACGGTTCCGATCTGTTCGTAGTGAAGCCCAGCAGTGTTCTCGTATCGTTCGTTCTTGTAGTCATCGGCTCCCCATACAAAGGGTCTGCAATCAATTCATTTATACATTCTCAAACCCTTTAGTCCTTTTTCTTATCCTACTTATCAGGTCGTCGTTCGTTCTGTTTGAATCGGTCGTATTGGTTCAGTTGACTTGTGGTATGGTTTCAATCTGTTTGCATGCACTATTCTATTCTTCCCTTTGATTTTTACCTCATAGTTTACTTCGTTAATTTGATCGATAACGGGGTATGGCCCCAGAAATTTTGGATCTAACGGTCCGGCAGTTTCGTTACTCATTAGCACTAAGTCCCCGATTTCGAAATTTTGTGGTCGAGTAATTTGGTCATAAAAAGCCTTGGATTTTTCCTTGGATTTATCTATCTTTTGTTTCGCGAGGGCTTGACTGTTCATCAGTTTTTCGGAGAGTCTCTGAGCATATTCTTTATATGTTTCGTCTCTAGGTTCGTGAGGCACACTACAAGGTACTCTGGCTACTTGTCCGAATATGAGTTCGTAAGGTGATATTTTAGTAGTAGTGTAAGGTGTTGTATTATACGCAAGGATGTAAATTGGGAGTGTTTCGTTCCAGTTGTCTGTAGTCGACATACACCTAAGGTAATCTTTTAACGTCCCGTGACTCCGTTCGAGTGCCCCGTTGGTTTGCGGGTGGTATGCGGTACTGTTTAACTTTTTCATTTTTAGTATTTTTGTGACTTGGGTGAACAGGTCACTCATAAAGTTTGTGCCTTGGTCTGTGAGGATTGATAGTGGTACTCCGTAATTAGATATGAAATTTCGTATGAAAGCTTCTGCGGTATGTTCGGCGGTGGCAGCTCGGAGTGGATAGGCTTGGGAATACTTGGTTAGGTCGTCTTGTAACGTCAGTATGTAGCTATGACCTGACTTTGTAGTCGGTAGGGGCCCAACTATGTCTGAGAAAACCTTTTCAAACGGTTTGTTGCTGCTAGGTCGTAATCTTCATTGGCATTTTGGTCTTTTGTCGGTCGGTTTTATTCTTTTGGCAAGTCGTGCAATTACGAATATACGTTTTTACATCGTTTTTCATTGAATCCCAGTGGTATCTTTCTTTGAGTCGCGTAATAGTACGACTAACCCCTTGGTGTCCACCTGAAGGACTATCGTGGAATTCTTTGATAACGTCATGAATGTGGTTTTGATTGAGATCGGTTTTTATGTTCGTACAGACAGTTATTTTAATTCCCGATCCTTTAAATATAAATCGTAGCATCGTCCGAACTTTATGCCATTTTAATTTATCGATCCCGCAACCGATCCTGGGTATAGAAACTGTCTTGATAGAGTCTATTTCTAATTTTTCTTTAAATTTTATCAAACTTATGTATAAATCTTCATATGTAGGTTTATCCCAGCAGTTTTGCTTTGTCATTATGTAATAAACGTTACGGTCTCGTAAGGTAAGCCTAGCAGTCGCGTATAGTTCAGCTGATTCCCTCAAGTTCTCAACATTGCCGTATCTAGTTTTGAATTCTAGTGCTATTCCTTGACTCATTTCCAGATCGGTGGAGACAGCGTGTGCGTAGTTATCAACTCGATTGAAAAGGTCATCGTGGATTTCTACGATGTCTGAGTTTTGTAGTATCGTTGTTTTTATGAGTTTAAGGTATTCAGGGTATGGTGGAAGAGAGCCCGTTGTTCTGATCGGAAAGATTTTGAGCCCATGATCAGCTGGCGGATCGACAGGATTCCTACTAAGCGCATCTGCGTTCTGGTTCTTTATTCCAGGTTTGAAACAAATCTCGTAGTCGAATTCTGAAATTTTTAATTGCCATCTGACTAATTTACTATTTGGATCCTTGATGTTAAATAACCAAGTCAGGGGCCTATGATCGGTAAATATCTTAAACTTCCTCCCGAACAGGTATGGTCTGAAATGTTGGGTCGCCCATACTATGGCCAGCAGCTCGCGTTCGATTGTGGAGTAGTTACTTTCTGCCTTGTTTAAGCCTGGCGCACAAAGTAATACGATACGTCAGTCCGAATACGCTACACGGACACACGTACACATGTCTGTGGACCAATGAAGAGCGATCCTCTAGACGTCCGTACGAACCGATCGTACCGTGCGGCGATCCGTCCGGCCTAGCCTGTGGCGCCACGGTGCGCGCTTGTCGAAAACCCTTCTGGCGACGTTGCCGCCAAGTGTTCGCCGTGTGATTTGTTTCCTGTTCCTACTGGGTAATTTTATTATTCTTATTGAGGCATTGAGATCTATAACACCAAGTTTCACGATACTCGGTCTACAATCGTATTCGTAGAAGGTGCGATAATAACAAACGTTTGCGTACCTCGTCATATTTTTCAACGTTCTGTACGTTGTTGAAAACGGTCTAGTGATGAACAACGATGAGCTTTTGGAGTATGGAGCTTTATGCATGATGCTGTTATTGTTAATACGGAGAAGAAGACAGCCTGACAGATGGAGACATCGACGTTGGTGGGTGAGGCCAATAAATAGAAACAGATCGATTCTCGGCGATCATAATAATTTATTCCAAGAACTGAAAGAGGATGCGACGATGTTCTTCCGATACACAAGAATGGATGTTCCAACATTTTATGAGTTATTAAATATAGTTCATCCAAGTTTAATCAAGAGTCATCCCCGGGCGTTGTGCTCAGAATTACGGCTCGCAATAACATTGAGGTAAACCAACAATAATCATCAATTTGCAAGGAATAGTCACTATTGAATAGTTTCATCCCAATAGTTCAAGTACTATCAAGAAACGAAACAACTTTTTCCATTTCATTTCAGGTACTTAGCTTCAGGCGATCAAATAATTTCGATTGCACTTGCATATAGAATTGGGGAGTCAACCGCAAGAAATATAGTTAAAGAGGTTTGTGAGGTACTTGCGCGTGTCCTTCAGCCGGATTATCTGCAGAAGCCCAGTGAGGAAAAGTGGAGAAATATAGCCGCTCAATTTTTGGAGCAGTGGAATTTTCCAAATTGTGTAGGCGCGGTTGATGGAAAACACTTCCTCATACAAGCGCCGGCCCACTCGGGGAGTTTGTTTTTCAATTATAAAAAAACTTTCAGTGTCGTTTTACTCGCTGCTTGTGATGCCAATTATAAGTTTACCTTAGTACAAGTTGGGGATATGGGCAGTAACAGTGACGCGGGTATATTTGCGGATAGTCTCATTTCAGAGCTTATAAGAGAACATCAGCTGAATTTGCCACAGGGTACTGCTCAGCTTCCAGGTAGCAACATATGCGCCCCATGTTTTTTTGTTGGTGACGATGCCTTCCCGTTATCTACGACAATGATGAAGCCTTATCCGGGTCGTGGTTTGACTGAAGAAAAAAAAATCTTCAATTATCGCCTGTCTAGAGCCCGTAGGGTAATCGAAAATACATTTGGAATTTTGGCATCTCGTGGCGCGTTTTTCGAAAACCAATTGCTATGAACCCTGACTCTGTCGACAAAGTGATCCTCGCAGCAATTTGCCTTCACAATTTTTTGAAAACGAGAGATGAGGCCTTAGCACCTGCAAGAAGATTATACTGTCCACCTAATTTCCTTGACAGAGAAGACAGAAATGGAATTGTGCAACTTGGTAGGTGGAGGGAAGATCAAGATTGTTGTCTCCAACAATTACCACCTGCTCTGAACAACAATATTCCCGCAAATGCTGTTATTTTAAGAAACTCACTCGCCGAATATTTTATGACGCCAGAAGGCGCAGTACCATGGCAATTCGACCATATCCGGTACAGAGCTGTCGAAGAAGAATGAATAATTGACACGAAGCATGAACATTATCAAATTGGGATAACGTACACATTGAGGCGGTCCGTATTATGAGTATTTTTGAATTTTCATGCTCTCGAAAGCTCATATGGTTCAGAATAAATTTTCAAAAATATCCCCCAAGTTTCAAGTCTCTATCTCAATTTCAACCCTTGCCGCACTGCGATGTCAGTTTTACATATATATATGTATATGTATGTAAAACTGACATCGCTGTGCGGCAAGGGTTGAAATTGAGATAGACTTGGAATTGGGGCGATAATTTTTTCTATTCATTTCGAACTATGTGAACTTCCGGGCATACAAATTCGGAGATACCCAAAATAAGGACCATCCTAGTTCACATCTGACTTTTTGGTAACAGATACAAAAAAAAAACAGTATAATACAGATATTTTGTACTTTATTAATTTTTACATCCAAATATAGATATAACTTGCCATTATAATTTATGAAATAAAACAATATTAATACTTGAGAAAATCATGAATGCTTATTGATTACAATTTATAGTAATTACTGAGATATTGTATAACAGAGATGACCCACAATAAGAAACAGTCCAACAAACAACTTTATTATACGTAAGTATGTATACTCCTCCTCCTGTAGGCACTCCATTTACTATGGCTATAAGTTAATTATAGGCTATCTTCGTTTTAATTAGGTTATTTTTTTACTTCTTTGGTAATTTCAGAATCACAGAAATGATTAGGGTTTGAAAGGTATCACTTGACTTAATCTAAAAATATCACTTACTTTGACTTTAAATATCACTTTATCATAAATTCTCTGAAATTATCACAAAAGAAAATAAAGGCTTTCAAGAAAAATGACATTTGAATCGAGAGAGTGAGTATAAGAAGGGTATGAGTGACAGAAGAAAAAAAATCGGGAAAACCACTTTTTTGCCCATTTCAACTGTTGTAATGTACTCAAAAGTGGTTTTCCCCAAACAATGTTTTTTTGTTACTTATACCTTTTTTATACTAATCCCTTCAATTATAAAATTTTTCGAAATCCAGTCACATTTCAGTCTTTTTGAAATAAAATTTCCAAGATACTCATTTTCTTTTTTGCTTTTTGATCTTCTGTCATATTGGTAAGTTCTGATGCAATTAAGTTTCCAAAAATTTGATCTGACGTTAGATTTTTTGAACCTTCTGCCCGTACAGGATTTTGTAATCGATTTTGCATCGCTGTTGACAAGTTTACAAAAGATGCTTCGAGAGGATCTAACCTTTTTGATTTCATTTTTTCCGTATTGAAACAAGCTTTTGGTGTGTCAAAGTGAAATGTACAAGATGAACTCTGAGATGAAGCGGATCCTGAACTTGAACACGCCGATGGTGCACTAGGCGAGTCAAAATACTGATAACTCGACGTTGGCGTTGGTGTTCGTGATGAGTTGGGAGATGGTGGCATAGGTGATGTTGATACCTGCCTACCTGAATATCTTTTAGCCATATTTTGGAGCGAACTCGGAACAAGCGGAGTTAGAGCTGGTGAAGTAGAAGGTGTTGGTAATCCGTTGAATAGTTCAGGTATCGCAAAACTGACAATTGGAGCTGTAACTTGGTTCACTGGTTTCACAGCAGGTGGTGTCGTAGTGATCGAAACTGGCGTTGGCATATTCACAGCCGCAGTCAGTGTAGTATCAGGCGATGATGAAGAAGGCACAGCTACAAGAAGTGTATATTATTTGTGAGTGAAATTGACGAATAGACGCTAGGATAAATGTAAGAGTTGGCATATGTAAACTACATTTTTCCAAAGCAGCAGATGATGTTGAGGAGGCTACACCGATGTCTGTTGCCAGACTTGAACATAATACCGGTGTCCCAGAGATCACAGATGAGGTTGGCAAACATGGAGTAACTGTTTGCGAAGCGGCAGTTAATGTCAACAACGGTACACTTTGAAGTGTTGTAGAGTCACGAAATGGAATGGGTGTCGCAGATGTTACAGATGGAATTGTGAGCTCGGCAAGCAATTGTGCAGAATCATGTGGCATAAAAGAAGGCGTAGTGATGAATGAGTGAGAGAGAGAAGGTACTGTGCTGTAATGTCCATGGAAAGCCTTTTTTGCTGCTAGATGTGTACTGGGCGCTGATACATTCGTGTGACATCTGTAAAATATCAGATTTACATGATTTCAAAATTCGAATTTAGTTGAAATTACGGGTATTCAACATAACAATAAATCCCCAGTTTTCATGTCATTTTGAAACGATTATACAGCTGACTAAATAATCTTACCTCCTTTTGTTCGTAAAGCTCTCAATAAACGACATGTTTTGATAAAACACAAATCCTCTTCTATTTGTTAAGCCACTACCGCTTTTCGTTTCTGAAGCGCGTTTCTTTTTTTCCCGACGATAGGAATCTTTAAGTTTATTCCACCGGTCTAGGCAGTCAGCAGCTTCAACATTTTAATGTATCGTATAGTAGGTTAATATCAACATAATGACATACAATTAATTGATGGGGCATACACACCTTGAAAATAATTTCTTTCAAATCACTGCTACGCTCTGAGAAAACATGTTAGACTTACCTTTTGTACAGTTGATTAGTGCTATTTTGATACATAGTTCATGATTTTTCCAGATTTTATGTCCTCCGCTGAACAAAAATTTAGTCCATCGAAGAAAAAGTAGTTGTCGTAGGGTACAGGTTGCTGCGTTGCATCAAACTTCTTTAAATTTGGAGGAACTATTCTGTATGAATGTAATTTAGGGTCAAAAAAATGATATTTCATGAATTCAAATTTTAGACATAGGAATTTTTGAAGACTTTTTTTCCATCGTTCTGTAGAAAATATTTTACAATCAAAAATTTCCATGTCTAAAACTTGAAGTCATCAAATATTATTGGTTTGCCCTTGAATTACATTCATATAGAATAGTTCCTCCAAATTTGAAGAACTTTGATGCAACGCGGCAACCTGTACCCTACGACAACTACTTTTTCGTCGATGGACTAAATTTTAATTCAGCGGAAGACATAAAATCTGGAAAAATCATGAACTATGTATCAAAATAGCACTAATCAACTGTACAAAAACCGGATCACTCAAATGGATTTTTGGAGCGTAGCAGTGATTTGAAAAAAATTATTTTTAAGGTGTGTATACTCCCTTAATAGGATACTATACTGAAATTTGGAAAATGAAAAAAAAGTCGAATAAAAAAATTTATCCACAATCCTATACAGAGCGATTCTTTGGATAGGAGTTAGTCTAATGGCGAGGCATTTCTTTGTTTCTTGAAACTGACGACCTATCTACTGATATCTTATATGGCTTTGACTGGAACCTATACAGATGACGTAGCGGTAGCTGTCACGACTACATGCTCGCAAGAGCGATGAATCTCTAAAGGAAGTAGGAGAAGAAGAATAAGCGGTGGCTGTCACGTCTGCAGGTATCAGTCGTAGACATATAAGATATCAGTAGATAGGTCGTCAGTTTTCAAAAACAAAGGAAGGCCTTGCCACTAGACTGACTACTATCCACAGAATCACTCTGCATATAATAGTAGTCATGATTTGAAGAAGAAAAAATAACCCTCTGCGATGAAAGTGTGTGCCCACTGAACTCTTGGCAGAAGATCCTGCTAACTACTGTAAAAAACTCCTTGCGCATACACTTTCATCGTAGAGAGTTCAAGAGTTGAACAAAACATTTTAATGCACGCACTACCGTAACCTGAAGATTTGTCAAAGAATTTTTATATTCGACTTATTTTAGCCATTAGACAAAGGAAATAAACAAAAAAACAATTTTTGTCAATAAGTTCACTGAAGTCTCCCTTTCACATATTGTACAAAATTTGTTTTAAAAAAGTCGGTTACCTGATTGGCCCATTATGTTTCCAATTTGCTCCCAACAACTTTCTTTCAGTGATACATTTTTGTAATCCTTCGAACCCATATCGTAAAGAATAGGGTACTTTGATACTAGATCGATAAGTAGGCCAAAGTCCATTGTACCCGTCAACGAATCGTCCACTTCATCTTGCATGTTTTGCGCAATATTCTCCTGCATGCTGCTTGAATCCATTTCAGGAACTAGATTTGATATTTTTATAATGAATTTTTATTATCATAGATATATTGACAAGCTTCTCTCAGAAATTATACAATACTAGGCAGTGTTGCGAGTCACTAATTACATTTTTAATGGAATTACTTATTTAATTACCTATTACTTAAGTAATGTGTGATATGTAAGATTCAATTTTACGGATTTCAAGTTATGGAAGATACGTACAGCAATTATTACAAGATGCACTTACCTTCTACGAATACGATTGTAGACCGAGTATCGTGAAACTTGGTGTTATAGACCTCAATGCCTCAATAAGAATAATAAAACTACCCAGTAGGAACAGGAAACAAATCACACGGCGAACACTTGGCGGCAACGTTGCCAGAAAGGTTTTCGACAAGCGCGCACCGTGGCGCCACAGGCTAGGCCGGACGGATCGCCGCACGGTACGATCGGTTCGTACGGACGTCTAGAGGATCGCTCTTCATTGGTCCACAAACATGTGTACGTGTGTCCGTGTAGCGTATTCGGACTGACGTATCGTATTACTTTGTGCGCCAGGCTTTAGGGTTCGCGAGGCGTATGCGACAGGCTTGTCGTCACCTGGAACGCCTTGAGATAAGACGGCCCCTAGAGCAGTGTTGCTGGCATCTGTCGTTAGATTAAACGTCCGTGTATAGTCAGGGTATATTAAGACTGAGTCAGATATTAGGGCATTCTTTAATTCTTCGAAAGAATTTTGCTGTAATGACGTCCATTCGAATGGTATGTTTTTCCGTAAAAGTTCTGTCAATGGTTTAGCTATCGTCGAGAAATTATTTATAAAACGTCTATAGTAACATGCAAGCCCGAGAAATGATTTTATTTTCGTAGGTGTGTTAGGTGTAGGGAATTCCTTGACTGCTCTGACTTTGTCTGGATCGGGTCTAACTCCGTCCCTTGATATAATGTGTCCTAAGTAGCCAACCTCCTTTCTCAAGAATTCACATTTATTTGGTTGCAATCGTAAGTTATATTCCTTCAATTTCCGTAATAGCGCCCAAAGTTTTTCAGTATGGGTTTGGAGTGAGTCGGCGTAAATTATAAGGTCATCTAGGTACACTAAACATTTCAATCCTTGTAACCCCGATAGAACGGTATTCGCTAGTCTCTGAAATGTGGCTGGGGCATTTTTAAGCCCAAATGGCATGAATGCGAATTCGAAATGTCCCTTATGGGTGGAAAACGCAGTTTTATGCATATCGTCGGGATTCATTGGGATTTGGTGAAACCCGCTGGCCATGTCGAGTACGGTGAAGTATTTAGAGTTTCCTAGCTGGTCCAGGATATTTACTATATTCGGCAACGGGTAAGCATCCCCTATTGTTTTATCATTCAGTTTTCGGTAGTCTACGACTATTCTCCACTTCTTAGTCCCTGATGAGTCTAATTTCTTTGGCACCACCCAGATGGGTGAGTTCCATGGTGAGTTTGAATTTCGAATTGTTCCTTTATTAAGGAGATCTTCCACTTGTCTATCTATTTCTGTTTTGTGGATTTCTGGATACCGGTATTGTCTAACATGAACCGGTGTCTCGTCGGTAGTTTTAATTTTGTGGGTACAGGCTTGTGTACCTGGTAATGCGTCCCCGTCTAAATAGAAGAGTTCGTCAAATTTGGTACAAGCTTCTACTATACTTTCTTTTTCTTCTAGGTTTAAATGGTCTAATCTTAATGCGTCTTTTAATTTTTTGATTCTGTCAGCTGAATTATTTTCGGTTATGCAATTAACTGATTGTATCTCGTCAGTTTCGGAGTCTAGAATTCTGTAAACTCTTTGTGGTTCGATATAGATAGTATGATCCATGTCGGTTAGATTGATGATGCTTGTGATAGCTGTGTTATCGGGTCTAATTGTCACGTAGCTTTCGCTTATTACGACTCCCGGTTGTAACTCGAGCCTGTGTATCGACCCTTCTTTTAAGGAATCTTCGGCGAGGGTTGGGACGTCTGCTAAAATTTCTGTCCTGGCGGGAATAGTGAATTGTTTTTGATTTTGCAATTTGTATTTGCGGCTACCTAATAGCAACTCGGCTTTATCTGTACCTCCGTATCTATAGCTGAGCAGCACGTTATTGAATTGGGTTAGGAGGTGGTTACCTATTAAACCATCTTGCGTTATGTCTAAGGAATCGTCTACTACGTGAAATTTGATCGGCCTAACTTCATCTCCACCATTGAACGTAAGTTCAATGGTTCCTAATGTGTGTGCTTGTGAGTCGCTAGCTAGACCTTTTAATTTGATGCGCTCTTGCGGGTTTATCTGTGATGAATTTAGGATAAATTTCTTTTTGGTCAAACATGGGTAGGCTCCAGTGTCTAACATCAACAAGCTTTTAGGTTGATTCAACTCGGGTATTGAGAAAATTACGTTATTTGGTGAGCCGATTAGATTTATTTTATGTTCTGGTATTTCTATTTCTCCGCCGTTTGTGTTGAGCGGTTTTCTATGACAGACGTCGTTCCGCTCGTCGACGCAGTCCGTTCCCCAAAATTCGAGGTACCTACATGGTTTTGATTAGTTTTCGCGGCTAACATAGCTTTCTTTTTGAAACATTTGTTTTCTATATGGCCGGGTTTTTTACAAAAGAAGCACCTAATTCTGGAAATATCGATGGGGTAGATTCGCTGGCATTCGTCGCATGTGATTTCTTCTGTTATAGAATCATACCCATTTATTAGTTCAGAACAGTTTTGTGAGCAGCTGTTTTCTGATCGGTGGTCTAGGTCTACGTACTGATCAGGTTCTGAACTAGAACCTGCCTCAAGTGTATTTATTGGTTCGAATCTCTGTTTCCTAAAACAGCTTTTTGCCGTGTGCCCGATTTTATTGCAATTTTGGCAAACGAGATCGCTTCTATTAGTAGCAGTGGTTTTCGCAAGATGAGTGATTTGATTTTCAGTTTCTCTCAATTTTTCTTCTTCTGTGGCCCAATTGTAAGCTTGAAGTAAGTCCTTAGGGTTTTTTAGTCTTAGGATGTCGCGCAGTTTTTCGTTAAGCCCGTAAATGAAACAGTCTCGTGCTTTTGTCGTAATGTTTTTCTCGTAAAATACAGTCTCTTCCCTAGATCTTACCGGGCCAGATTCTACTACTCTTATGCATAAGTGTTCTATTCTTTGGTAAAAGGAGTCAACAGATTCGCCGGGACGTTGCCTACAAATGCTTAATTCTAGTTCCCACTGTCTGTTTGTTCCCTTAGCTCCATAAAACAGTAGTAACTCCCTTTTCAGGCTATTGTAGTCTTGGATTTCCCTATTTTGAATCCTTTCATATGCCTTACCAGTGATTTTGATACGTATATACTCATAGAGTTCTTCTAATTCTGTGTTGATGCATTGTTCGATCGCACGGTCGCATTTGTCAATAAATTCTCTGACGCTAATATCCTTTCCGGTAAATACGGGAAGGAGTTTGGCTAATTTTTCAGCTGATACTGGCATTTTCTAGGATTTCAATTACAAATTTCGAATATTTCTATTGCTAAATCGTAAAGACTTACAGTAACAGTAGGGTGACCCAATGCATAACGTTATCAGTGTTGAGAGCTCGAGTTCACTGTACCGTCGGATCCGTAGTCGGTTGCTTCGGTATTGGTCTGCTGGGGTCCTCTTGCGTTTATGTCTTGACGGATTTTGAGGTTTCTTGAGCGCCTCTTCATGTAGGGCGCGTAATGTAACTTCAGTAATGGGCACAATTTGTTGCGAGGGTGTGTAAGATCTATTATTCTCGTGTAGTCACACTTTGATTTGTTGATTTTTAGTTTCGATCACTTCACAGGGTTTTGTTAGCGTCGATTTCGTACAACGGTAAATTATTTGTTAATCCACGAACAGTGATTTTTGTTAACGTTGATGTATTACAACGGTGAATTATATGTTAATTCACAGACAGTGATTTTTGTTAACGTTGGTATATTACAACGGTGAATTATATGTTAATCCACGGACAGTGATTTTTGGTAACGCTGATGTATTACAACGGTGAGGGTTTTGTTTTGATATCGTTGGTTTACTACAACGGCCTCTATTTTCTTATCTTACGTTCACTGTCTGTTAATTCTTTGGTTTTTCAATTAAAAATCCGTATTTCTGACACCATTTGTTAGTTATGCTTTATAACTAAAGGCGGGATGGGTCTTGATTAAATTTATCAATATTTAAGGCGATTGCCAAATATAGTTTTATTTAATACGGTGTGAACGTGTAGGCAATTAGAAGAAGAGTGAAGATCCGAATATATGCAACTCAAGTTGCTAGCCTTAAGACAGCAGGGTGCTGACTCAGTGTAATTTGGCATAGGCGTATAGGACGTCGTTAAAGTGTCTCAAAGGCATGAGCGCAAAAGGCAAGGTGTTTAATCTTGAACTACTCTCCACTGTAGTTCCCGGAAGCTATAGATTAATAAGAATATGAAATGGAGAATTATTGGTATCGCGATGTTTTGTCTTCGGAAGAAGGCGAAACATCCCGATCTCGTCTATAAATTTAGTTTATTGAATTTAGTTTATTGAAGTTAAAATTTGCATGAGTTTGATTATAACAGTCGCGTCAAAGTCAATCAGATCATTGTTGTTTAAAACCTCCTCCGTATTCCGAATTTCCCGAATAATACTGTCGAAGTTATCGCACTTGTTCTTATACCCGAATACTGCAACACCTAATCCAAACACAGCTTTGTCACATATCATATCACTGCAGTGAATGAGTTTCACTATCAAAGCAGCACAAAGGCTGCGTTTCTGAGGGTCACGAAACAGTGTCTTCGATTTCCTCATGACTGTGCGTAGCAGATGTGTGGAGCATAGGTGTACGTGGGTCATGTTAGGAAGCACGGCAGATCCATCAATGACTGTAGAGTATATGACTTTCAAGTATTGTGCCAGAGAGAGATCATTGAACGCTTTCAATATCAATTGAATAAGCGTTAAACTAAAGTCAGTCTCGATTTTTGCGATAACTACACGGCGGCTACTCATCTGCTTCAACGTGTGTTAATCGATGATAAAAAGAGTGTGATATACGGAACATTATGCGCGTTGGATATAAATTCCGCGATCGGCAACGGAGCATACTCTCCGCTTCCCGGTACGATTAGTGCGTGATAGTACACTGGCTTCGTTGAATCGGAGGGACGCGCAATGATACTACCCGTGGCATCTAAATTACAACATACTGGTTTGGGCAACGACAGTAGATACGATAGTTGTGCTTGCGTGTATAGCAGAATGTAAAAGGGCAGAAAGCTGAACCCCTGTATGTAGCCGCTACAAATTTTTCCGGGCCAGGATTCTTTCGTCGATTCGATCAATTTTAAAAAAAATTCAGTCGGGTCTGTGTCCAAGTCGTCTTTAGTATTGTTTTCACTAGACATTTTGTGTAAGAGCATTGAACTAAGGGCGTCGTTTCGATTACCCGTGGCTAATACATCTTGAGCAACGGCGCCCAACAATTTGTATTTCAAAGAGCTCGGTATCGTGACAAATCTCCGCAGCCCGATAAATCTGAACGACTACGTCATTGAATGGAATGATACGAGTCTGAGCTTCGAATCTGAAACCAGTACATGTAGAATTTTTGCACACGGCAACAGCATAAAAGTGTGGTGGCTTTCGGGCATTAAGTTTATTCCATTTGGCTATCAATACACAATGAGGATATTGTACTTTGAAAAGTTTGTTGAAATCGTCACTCCAACCTCTCTTCAAACATCTTTTCCCCATTATCACCCAACGTTCCCAAAATTGACTAGGGAGTGTCATGTCCCCATCATATATAGAAAGCTTGTCCAGCATTACTTGCCCGGAGGTACAACTCGTTTCTTTTTTTACACAAATTTCTTCATGAGAATTAACGTTTGGCGATATATTGGTTTCGTGGATTGGAAGGACACATGAATCGCCAGTCTCAGATTCCATTGCAAATCCCCCGTTATTATTTTTTAAATCACTAAGTGTGATATCCTCAGCTGCAAAATCATCGGATTTAAAATCATCGGATTTAAAATCATCGGATTTAAAATCATCGGATTCAAAATCGTCGGATTCAGAATAGTTGGATTCAAAATCATCGGGTTCATAATCGTCGAGCTTAAAATTGTCGCGTTCAAAATCATCACGATTTAGTACCTCTGGGGACATCTGGACACGCTTCGGCGAATCAATGTTCGGCGATATATTGTTTTCGCGGATTGCAAAGGGGCATGAATCGCCAGTATCTATTTCCGTTACGTATCCCATATTGTTATTTTCGATATCGTCATGTGCAAAATCGTCACGCTTCGGCAAAGCAATGTTCGGTACAAGATTGTTTTCGGGGATTGCAACGGATCGCGCACCGCCAGTCTCTAAAACTGTTGTGTTATATCCCACCTCATTATTTTCGGAATCACCTTGTACAAAATCGTGGTGATCTTCTACATCTCGGGATATCGGATCGCGCTCTGACGAACGAACGCTTGGTGAAAAAACGTTGTCCCGTATCGCAATAGGGCACGAATTCCTAATATTTCTCGTGGTTCGAATGCGGAAAAAATGTTCTTCGACTTCCCTGAAATGGTTGCGAAACGTATCATAGACTTTCCGGGAGTGTTTCTTTAACGTCCGCTCGCATTCAGTTGACAAAAAATTTGAACAAATATGTCGTCATATGCTATTTGCAGTTTTGTATGACGGATTCAATTGCGTATTCTGCAATTCGGCGAGCTTCACATCGGGAGATATCTGTGTTAATATTGCAGCTATTTGTTCCGGGGTGATAAACATTGCATTTACCTTGATATGATATCATGTATGCGTAATTTCATTTCTACTATGTAAGTTATATGTTATGCGATGTCAATATGTTTTAGATTAAGTTGAGTAAGTTAGTTTTTGTTGTGGTGTTTTAGATTAAGTTGAGTGAGTTAGTTTGTGTTACGTGATATTAGTACATACATCTAGGATTAAGTATAGTCAGATTCTGTTATGTTTGATTTTGATTAGAAAAAATACTCAGATATGAGAATACGGGTATAGCAAGAGTAATCCAACTAGCGATTGCAATAGCAGTCTTAGCAGTTGGAGACGGTCGTTGAAACTGCTTCTAGTCTTATCCGTCGAATACAGCAAGCAAGCAAGCCAGTACGATACTTCAAGGGAGGGACGGGAGAATGTGATGTATAAATATACGGAATTTGTATGCTCCAAAACCTGAGAAAAAGCACGAATGACTATAACACATTGTGATATAAGACGTGTAACGTCGAAGGTAGTGTATCGGTTAATAAAGATATTGTTATCGACATATTCCGGAGCAGTATTTATTGCCCTTGACCATTCATTACTAAATTTCAACCCACTCTCCCTGTTTTGAACAAATATACTCCCATGAGTAAGCATTAGTGTTAGTAATAAAAAAGTGAGTTTTCGGAAATCAGTGACATGATATTTTCATGCAATACTGTACATCATTTAGTACATCTCCCGGGAAAAAATTTTTTTATATGATCATATATAATCATATATAATCATATATAATTATGTATAAGTTTATATAATTTTATCTTATTTTATATAGTTATATATAATTGTTTATATAAAATTATATATAGTTGTATATAAATATATACAAATATATATAAGTTTATATAATTTTATAAAACTATATAAAATTTTATATAACACCGTATCGAATGGCTTTATATTACTATATAAAATTATATACAGTTGTATATAAATATATACAAAAATATATAAGTTTACATGATTTTATAAAACTATACAAAATTTTATATAACACCGTATCGAATGGCTTTATATTACTATATAAAATTATATATAGTTGTATATAAATATATACAAATATATATATAAGTTTATATAATTTTATGAAACTATATAAAATTTTATATAACACCGTATCGAATGGCTTTATATTACTATATAAAATTATATATAGTTGTATATAAATATATACAAATACATCTATATAAGTTTATATATAATTATATTCATCATAAAAGGTAAAATTTTTTTTTTTCATTTCCGCAGCCCTTTATTCACAGGTATAATTTTACAAATTCACAAACTATAATAGAATCCTTAATATTAATATTGATCTGTTCTAAACGCATAATATTTTTATTATTAATTACGTATATATTGAACAAAGTTTTTGATACAGAACAAATAACCCGATTAAAAAACATTATATATGATTATATATGATGACATATAATCTATATATAATTATGTATAATTATATATATAATTTACATAATTATATATATAATTGCAGAACGGTTTATTTATAATTATGTAAAATTATATATGGTTATATATAATTATATATAATCATGTAATGTTATATATATGATTATACATAATTATATATATAATTGCAAAACGGTTTATGTATAATTATATATAATTATATATGGTTATATATCATCATATATAATCATGTAATGTTATATATAATGATACATAATTATATATATAATTGCAAAACAGTTTATGTATAATTATATATGGTTATATATAATCATATATAATCATGTAATATTATATGTATAATTATGTAATGGATTATATATATAGATCCATCTCTAATTATATAATATATGGCTATTAGGGTGGTCGTTGAAAATTAAATTTTCTCAAAAATATTATTAGATGTATAGCATGAAATTATTTTCAATAGTTTTTATTAAACGTTTTGCATCACAAATATAAGTATAAATTTTTACATTATCATTTGAAAGAGTGAATTTTGGTATCTTATGATAATATAAATTATCGCGACGCGTAGCTTTTAACATGTCATTATAGGGAGGTATATTAATATTGATAACCCGAGTAAAAAAGATTATATAGTATTAAATGGAATTATATAGAATTTATATAAAATTGTATAAGAGTGTATAAAATCATCCACGGCCTCGAAAGAATTTTTAATTGGTTGAGTATTTTCATTCGCAAGCAGTCAAGAATGTTTGATCTTATGTGGCTGGAAAGGATTTATTTTTGACGAAGAGTCGCGAGTAGAATTTTCAATTTGTTTCGTGGAGTTTTATTATTCTCATTATAATTTATCAAAATGATTATAATAAATCATTATTGTACAGTGTCAATTATTATATTATTGTTGAACAAAAAATTCATTCAATCAAATGTCTATTAGCTCTGAATTCGACATTTTGATCATAGGTTTCGACAAATTGGAAAATATGAAGCTCAATACTATATAAGGTAGTTTGGCGTAGTCGGTAGAGCGTGCGACTAGTAAGAGAATTGGCGAGCGGACTTGGGTTCAAATCCCGTTAAGGTAAAAAAAATCGGATGACGTTTTTCGTAGCGAACTGACCATGCTTGTTGATCTATAAAAATATCCGGATGGAGTTTTAAATGTAGATCCGCATATTCACACTTGCGCAAATTTTTTGGTTTTTTTTTTACGGTTCGTTTGTTGAGAAAGGCACCTGGATATAATTATATATGAATCTATACAAATATATATAAATATATATAGTTATATATATTTATATATAATGTAACGGGTTTTTCCTGGGCTCGGGTACCGAGGAATTGAAGCCGAATACAAACCTGGCCCAACTTGTAGGTAGGGGTTGTTGTTGGGCGCCAGACTTCGTTGGAAGTCCTCTCTCTCTCTCTCTCTGGGACCCTCCGGCTAGCTACTAGTGATAGAGGGATTTCGTGGGGGCGAGAAATAACGACACCAGTGATCTTAGTTTACTCAGTTTTATTCAAAAAAAAGAAAAAAAGAAAAGGTCGCGAATTTGGTTCACGCCCGCTACCTGGCGTATTTCGATTTATAATAGTGACTCTAATCTATATCTAATATTTCGAATGAACTATTTTCCAAAGCTAATGCAAAGGCGACGATCGTTCTCGACGGTCGCAGTCTCTCCCTCTCTGGCTACTTGACAGTCTGCTGTCACTGTAGCGAGATTGCGTGTCTCTCTCGAGGTCTCTCGGAGGACTGCTGCGGCTCGCTGTGAAGCGGCGGCGGAGAGGTGGTGGGGATGGCTGGGGAAGCGCCGGTACTCTGACACGCAGCAGCTGAGTGCGGTGCGTGACGTCAGCAGTCCGTAGCGATGTGGCGTCGGCGCGATCTCGGTGAATATCGGCGCAGCGGTTACCAATCCTGGCACGGCTCTACGCACGACAAACAACACGTGACGCTGTTCTTGTCGTTTGAATTCAACGGTTCGCTGGAACGATTGAATTCGAACACGTGAACGGCTCGAGGCTTCTAGGGGTTCTAGGGTGATCCACGGGTGCAGGACTAGTATCGAGATGGATCCTACCTTACGGTACGGCGCTCTAGCGTGGCTCGGTTCGGTCTCGATCACGACGACGGAGGTCCGAGTTCAGGCACGGGTCGTAGGTTGTCCGGTAGTCCAAACTCCTAGTCGAGGTCCGGTGGATGCAGGGTCTCACTCACTCACTTAAAAACTACACTCACTTTCTCTCTCTCTCTCTCTCTCTCTCTCTCTCTCTCTCTCTCGCGAACTCGCACTCGGCTAACTTTTTACACCCGAGGTGTCTCTTTTAGCAGGCGGAGTGGGAATGGCGATTTTTCCGCTAGGGGTGGTTCACCTCATTACCACCTGTCCGGCGAGCGCTGACGGTCGCCGGTCGGCTGTTAGCAGACGAGTACAGTCAATATGGCTCCGCGAGATAAGGCGGCAAGGGTTTGAACCGCGGAAATCGGTTTTTGGGCACTCGGTACGCGCGTAAGGCTGGGAAGGAGGAGGTCTTAACGTTTTGCCACGTTACAATAATTATATATAATTTTATATAGATATCTATATATAATTTTATATAATTATATAAAATTATATATGGCCAAAACTCATATCTAATTTTATATAATTTTATATAGTCATCTAGATATAATTTTATATAATTATATAAAAAAAATTTTTCCCGGGCTGTAAAACAAATTAATTTTCATAGTGCAATACTTTAGGATCTCGACCAAATCTAATTTTGCTACGGCGATACTGTACAGGAAGTTCGAGTAACACGGGGATGTAGTTGGAGCAACAGTGTAACTCATTTATTATGATCTAAGGGAAACCATTCACTCATACTCGTCATCAATTGACATTTTTCCAGCTACTGTTATGGAAAAGTTTTTTAATTTCCAACCGTTGAGCAGAAAAAAAAATATACTTTTGCTGGGTGGTGCGTGAATTCCCGTTTTGCCCGAATGTGTGAGTAAAACGGGGATCATAAGCAGAAATCAATCCCACGAAAAACATCCAAAGATGTAAAAAAAGCCGCCAAGTACTCACACGAAAATCACAATTGCTTTATAAGCAAAACGGTTCGCCAGTCTCTGTCGTGAAATCAAGAAAAAAGCCAAGCACCAAACGTACAACTGCGATCTCTCAGCAATTTGTTGAAAAAAAAATAAAAAAACTCAAACTCAAACTCAAGTCTACGTCGTGAAGTCGGAGTTTCGTGTGAGGATATCGAAGCATCATTCCAAGAGCTACGTACTTGGCGGGCACATTCGGGTTTTTTTCTTTGTGTTTGTTGTTCTCACGTTGAATTGATATGACCTTATCGTATTTTGCGAACCAATCTCAAAGTACTATGTTTTCGGTCGCTGGTTATAAACATGTCATGAACTCTGCATCGACTGACGAATGTTAGATTCGCAGATAACATTGGTTCTATAGGTATAAATTTATTTAAAATGCATCTTCCGATCTTGTCGGACGATCATGTCATGGCAGTTGAAGGATTAGCGCTTGCGAGTTCACGGTAGTGCGTAGTGCGGGCGCCAAAGGCCTTTGGCGCCCGCACTACGCACTACCGTGAACTCGCAAGCGCTAATCCTTCAACTGCCACGATTGTGTAGTTGCAAATGATTATTCTCCACAAACGAATGAGCAACAATATAGTACCATTATGCTACTAGGGAGGAAGGCGTGTGGTTTTTGCTGAGTGCGATGTTCAGCACGAGCACGAGGTGAAAGTTCGCTCCTCCCGTGTGGCATATATCACTTTTTACCCGACTAGATAAAATGTCCATATTGCACCCACTAGTGAAACACAGCAGTTCAATCAATCAAACTTAGAATCGGTCAAATTTAGAGTTTTTTTCTGCCCTTCAAATTTACTTTTTCGACCGCAAAATTCACCTCTTCTTCCCTCTGATCAGGAATTGATTACTTTCCGCCCGCGTTGCAGGGATGGAGTATAGTAATTTTATCGTATAGTCGGGTAATAGTACTTTTCGATACTAGTGCGAAAGTGTTGATTCTCGGACGAGTGTGAAGTTATTCGCCCGAGCGAAGCGAGGGTGACAATCACACGAGTCGAGAATCATCTTTCGCACGTGTATCGAACTGCAGTTTTCAACACAGCGCGCGTTGAGTTGGTTTTTATGGACGCGAAGCGTGCGCAAAATCGAACTTTGCGCACGCCGTGTGGAAAAAAAAATTTTTGCACTCAAGTGAGGCCGAACTGTTACGAAGATGGGTTTCAGGTATTGAAATTGATCCTCCCCACTACGTATATACGCTCTTCTTCTTCTTGTTCCTTTTGTGACTTATCGCCCGTTAGGGCAACGTGTATACGCTCGTGCACTTGCATATATACGCATGCATCGTGAGCAAGATTGTATGACATAGTATAGGTACACCAAAGCAATCATCAACTGAATTTTATATTTATCATTATATCAAACTGTCATACTCTATGCTACTTATAGCATATACGTATATCCGTAGCTGTATGTTTTAGGTTGCATGCCGCAATAGCAGAGTAGAGTTTTCTTGATTCGATCGTTTTGCAAGTGAATAAGTTTATTCTTCCATAATTATTACTACCTAGTGAGGTATGTGATTCCAAAGTTCCGAGTCTGATTTGATAATTCAATGACAGTGGGAACGACCAAGATTTTTATTGATTATACAAGTATTTATGTCTGTTAAGTCATACACATAGTTAAAGACAGGTAGAAGTATTGTCTGAAACGATTATTGGTTTGAATAACTAGTTTTTCATTGTATTTAATTGCTGTCGCATTAAAAAATCAATTTTCGCATAAAACGAAGCGGGTTGTCCGTATAGCTCTAAGGAACCGAATGTGCCCGCCAAGTACGTAGCTCTTGGAATGATGCTTCGATATCCTCACACGAAACTCCGACTTCACGACGTAGACTTGAGTTTGAGTTTGAGTTTTTTTATTTTTTTTTCAACAAATTGCTGAGAGATCGCAGTTGTACGTTTGGTGCTTGGCTTTTTTCTTGATTTCACGACAGAGACTGGCGAACCGTTTTGCTTATAAAGCAATTGTGATTTTCGTGTGAGTACTTGGCGGCTTTTTTTACATCTTTGGATGTTTTTCGTGGGATTTCACTTCTTTTTGCAAGTACCAGAACTGAGAAAGATTGCTCATTTAATTCCAGCAGGGTTATACGTTATTATAGTTTGATCACGATAAGAAATACATTCGGAATTTGGACGAGGGAAGAAACATTCAGTGAAAGACAAACACATTTACTTCAATTGTCAACTATGACAAATATAAATAATTTATTAGGCAGAACTTAATTTTGTCTTGTACAGTATCAGGTTGAAGTTCGTAACGTTACTTCAACAAAATATTCGCCAAAAAATTCTCAAATTCAAGGCTCGAATTTCAAATGGATCAAGAAAGATGTATAATTCCTTAAATCGTGTGAAACACGTTCATTTAGCATATTTTGTAATTCAAACAATATTAGGATCACGAAATATTGCATTTCTTCAACGAATATTCTGTTATTACGTTAACTTTACGAACTTCAACCTCAATATACAGTTTTAACTTAAATTTAGTATTTAATCAGTAATTTTTCCACACGATCATCTAAAGGTCAATGAATTACCGAAGATTTTATACATTCAGTTTGACACTTATTAGACGGGTTGTTGATTTTGCTGCCAAACATAAGAGCCAAGGCTTGAAATTGGGCAGTTATCAAGAAATCAGCCCTCTTCTATGTATTGAAAATGAATCTCAACAAGCATCGTTCAGGGAAAATCTGAGGAATTTCTTTTTGATAATAGAAGCTACCAAGGAAAAACGAAAGCACTTGGCTACACCATTTTTCGAAACCATTGAAACTTTGCGCCACACCTTGGATGTTTTACGCACGCTCCGCGTGTGTGAGAATTTCATACGTCATAAAGTAAAATTTTGTATAATACTCGACGGAAAAACTTTTCCTGACCTTGTGTGATTGCAACACTCGCCTTCAGCTCGTGCTGCAATTTCACACTCGTCAGAAAAAGTTTCATCACTCTCATATCATACTGTACTATTTTCAACTCAGTGTGTGACTTGATTTCTTATGCCTGTTGATAGTGTGTAAAGTGTCCGATTCACATACTTCCATATGTAAAACTAATTAATTTCTCTCCGTTTGAAAATAATAATTTCTAAAATATTTTTCTTCCATTCAACTTTCTCAATTTTGTGTCAAATTGTGTTGAGACATACATATTTACTGATTGAATAATAGTGTTACTAATATATCAAATTAACATTACATGTTATTTATAAATAAAATAAAATTCATGTGAAACGTAATATGATTCTATCAAAATCAAATGAGCCTTACTTTTCTGATCAAGAAAACTTGTATCTCGAATTTGCGTTTCTATCGATAGACTACGAAAAGGGATATATAGAAGTGGAAGAAAAAGAGTTGTTTTTGTCTTTTATTTCCTCATTTCTTTAGTTTCAAAGTCTAATAAAATTTTATCCTATTGAAAATCATATTTGGAAGTATTTTGTTTTTAATGGGGGGGCTTTGCCCCCTGCACCCTGACCAGGTGCTCTGCCTTTGGACCTTGTTCGCACCCGGCCGCTCTCACTAATATTCCAATATATACTATACTTTCCTATTTTTTTTTAGTTTTTACAGGTAAAGAATTTCGCACACTGAGTTAAAAAAAATAGTATATGACACGTGTGTGCTACCCGTATCGTGCTGTACTATTATAACACTTTGAATGATCAGTAATTTCTAATATATTAGTCTGTTTGATAATTAGTTTGTGGTGCTGATGTATAGATAGGTGAAGTTAGTGGTTGGTAGGCTAGTCGAAGTTGGTTCATTTGAAGAAGATGCGTAGAGTGTTATAACTTTGGAGCAGCTGTGAACTACTTCTGTTATGGGACATCGTCTTGCCGAAATGTTATGCTCTTCTGTTCCGATGGATTGATAATAGGATAGAAATGGTCCAGATGACTGTCTCTCTCTCTCTCTCCATTAACGACTTATCGCCATTATAGACATGTAGTCAAATCCAGATGACTGTAAAAGATATAGAATAACAAAGAATTGAAGGAAAGATTTTAGTATATTAGTATTAATTTTCCTAGCATTGTTATCATTTCGGAACCATGAACTGTGGGCTACCTTTGTCTTGGGACGCTGTTTTGCCAAAGTGTTATGTTCGTCTATCTCAACGGATTGATAATCGGAACCTTCGTTTGGGATGTCGTTTTGTCGAAGCATTATCTCCGACTATTGCAATGGATCGATGATAGGATAGGAAAAGGTCAAGTGACTGTGAAACATAGAAAATGACAAAGGATTGAATGAGAGGTTTCGTATCGCTACTAATTTTCCTAATATTGTTATTACGTTGGAGCTATTAGTTGTAGGGTACCTTCGTTCTGGGACGATGTTTCGCCGATATGTTATCTTCGTCTATTTCAACTGATTGGTAATCGCAACCTTTTTTTTTGGGACGTCGTTTTGTCAAAGCATTATATTTAACCATTCCAATGGATCGATGATAGGATAGGAAAAGTCCAGGTGACTGTGAAACATAGAAAATGACAAAGGATTGAATGAGAGGTTTCGTATCGCTACTAATTTTCCTAATATTTTTATTACGTTGGAGCTATTAGTTGTAGGCTACCTTCGTTCTGGGACGATGTTTCGCCGACATGTTATCTTCGTCTATTTCAACTGATTGGTAATCGCAACCTTTTTTTTGGGACGTCGTTTTATCAAAGCATTATCTCCGACTATTCCAATGGATCGATGATAGGATAGGAAAAGTCCAGGTGACTGTGAAACATAGAAAATGACAAAGGATTGAATGAGAGGTTTCGTATCGCTACTAATTTTCCTAATATTGTTATTACGTTGGAGCTATTAGTTGTAGGGTACCTTCGTTCTGGGACGATGTTTTGCCGATATGTTATCTTCGTCTATTTCAACTGATTGGTAATCGCAACCTTTTTTTTTTGGGACGTCGTTTTGTCAAAGCATTATATTTAACCATTCCAATGGATCGATGATAGGATAGGAAAAGTCCAGGTGACTGTGAAACATAGAAAATGACAAAGGATTGAATGAGAGGTTTCGTATCGCTACTAATTTTCCTAATATTGTTATTACGTTGGAGCTATTAGTTGTAGGGTACCTTCGTTCTGGGACGATGTTTCGCCGATATGTTATCTTCGTCTATTTCAACTGATTGGTAATCGCAACCTTTTTTTTTGGGACGTCGTTTTGTCAAAGCATTATATTTAACCATTCCAATGGATCGATGATAGGATAGGAAAAGTCCAGGTGACTGTGAAACATAGAAAATGACAAAGGATTGAATGAGAGGTTTCGTATCGCTACTAATTTTCCTAATATTGTTATTACGTTGGAGCTATTAGTTGTAGGGTACCTTCGTTCTGGGACGATGTTTCGCCGATATGTTATCTTCGTCTATTTCAACTGATTGGTAATCGCAACCTTTTTTTTTGGGACGTCGTTTTGTCAAAGCATTATATTTAACCATTCCAATGGATCGATGATAGGATAGGAAAAGTCCAGGTGACTGTGAAACATAGAAAATGACAAAGGATTGAATGAGAGGTTTCGTATCGCTACTAATTTTCCTAATATTTTTATTACGTTGGAGCTATTAGTTGTAGGCTACCTTCGTTCTGGGACGATGTTTCGCCGACATGTTATCTTCGTCTATTTCAACTGATTGGTAATCGCAACCTTTTTTTTGGGACGTCGTTTTATCAAAGCATTATCTCCGACTATTCCAATGGATCGATGATAGGATAGGAAAAGTCCAGGTGACTGTGAAACATAGAAAATGACAAAGGATTGAATGAGAGGTTTCGTATCGCTACTAATTTTCCTAATATTTTTATTATGTTGGAGCTATTAGTTGTAGGCTACCTTCGTTCTGGGACGATGTTTCGCCGACATGTTATCTTCGTCTATTTCAACTGATTGGTAATCGCAACCTTTTTTTTGGGACGTTGTTTTGTCAAAGCATTATCTCCGACTACTCCAATGGATCGATGATAGGATAGGAAAAGTCCAGGTGACTGTGAAACATAGAAAATGACAAAGGATTGAATGAGAGGTTTCGTATCGCTACTAATTTTCCTAATATTGTTATTACGTTGGAGCTATTAGTTGTAGGGTACCTTCGTTCTGGGATGATGTTTCGCCGACATGTTATCTTCGTCTATTCCAAAGGATTGATAATAGGATAGGAATGGTCCAGATGACTGTGGAAATTTAGTGGAAATAAAGAAGTTGAGGTTGGTCTATTCATCTAGTATTATTATATGTAAAATCTAGTGAAAATCAATGTCCGTACATACCGTTTAATGTAAGTCATTCGTAACCTTATTTTCACTCGTTCCGGATCGAAGTAAAATAATATTTTGCTAGGATCGTTGATTCATTCTTTATCTAAATATTTGAACCCAGCTTCGAGGATCTGTTCCGTGCACTCACAACAGGCCATTATGCAGATTTATTAAATAATAACGGTCATCGGCGTGAAACCACGGTCGGCGCACTTTTCACTCTGATCATTGTTTACTGATTCACTGTTTCACTAATTTACTGAAATAAAACCATTAGCTTGACCGATAACATCTTATATAATATGAATATATAACTATATAATATGATTATATATAAATTATGAATATTTTAACTGTCAATACCGCGATCCGTCAGCCATCCGACAGCCATTTTGATTTCGTCGTCCCTCTGTGGCTCACTTAGTTACTTCATTATCACATATCGACCGAATGCGGATTCAGATTCATGCCAAAATCAATAGGGGGCGAGATTTCGATGGCTTGTACCCGCGTTTCAAAGATCAAGTCGATCCGTTTCACCGTTCGTTCAGGAACGTGAGGACAAGCAAGCGTCTAGCGAAAATTTGATGACCAGGAAGAAGAAGAAGAAGAAGAAGAAGAAGATGCTTTTTCATCAACTTTCGTGACCGATATATCAGAAACCAGTGTACCGATTCCGATCAAATTTATACAGCGAAGTCGTGTGGTGGGGGAATATCTATTCTGTGAATTTGATCGAAAAATGTTCACGCGTTCCGAAGTTATGACCTCCTGCTTACAGGTATAAAGAGTTCCCCCGAGAAAATAGAGTCCCGGCTAGCGCTCGCCTGCCTACGGGTACTTGGCGGCGATTCGCTGCCGCGAATCTTGATATGGCAACTGGATTTCAGATGTAAATAAAAAAATTACTATTCAAATAAAGGTTATATAATGGTAAGAATAGAAAAAAAGTTACGGAAACGCCGATGACAATGATTTATGCGATTATTGCAGTTACAATCATCACCATCGTCATCAACGTCGGATTGTGCCTCATGGGCTCGCAACTGGCAACACATGCCTCAAACTTACTCTGCCGTAGGGTTCAAATCGAACAAAAATTGTAGTCAACATAAAATGGAAGCTGTACGCCAAAGCTCCACGTTTTAACCGACTATGCACCGTTATAAACAAAAATACCTTGATCACACTACGGCAGCATGAAGGCATCGGCTCAAACGTGAATACGTAGCTTATATATGTTGTACACTGTTAAAAATGATTGTGAATTTACAAACATTCAATATACAAAAGTTTTGTAAAATTACGAATGTGGCGTAGCAAAAGTGAATTGCTAAGCTTTTTCTATAAATTTCGAAATAAATTCTTGATTTTCACTGAACTTTTTTAGGAAAAACCCAAAATTGTATTTGAATTCACTAAATTGTTGGTAAATTTGAACCATTTGTAAATTAATTTTACAGGAAATGTATTGTGAATTCACTACTTATGTATGCGAATAAAACTTCCAATACTCATAAGTACGTAAAAGCTTAGCAATTCACTTTTGCTACCCCACATTCGTAATTTTGCAAAACTTTTGTATATTGAATGTTTGTAAATTCACAATCATTTTTGACAGTGTATACCGCGAGGACCAGGTGAAAGAGAATGGTCCGACACCTAATATTTCGTATTTTCATGGGGCCAGCCACCCGTAAGTCGTAGCGCTGAAAATCCTTAGGGTGATGCAACTCGGCAGCCATTGTTGATGGCAGCCGGCTGACTGCCAATACATCGCGGAAGGTAGACATGTGTGGTTATGTTCGTTTATTTGAAGCAAATCATAAATAAAGTGAATATAACCTACGTGAATAAGCTATGAATATTTATCAAAAATTGATCAATCAGTTTTAAATGACTGTAATGAAACTAATTTATTACAACGTGACAATCATCCCTGTTATGTATTGAATGACCTTTTACTCAGCTTCAATAAAGTTTTTCTTCCTTACCTAGTTCAATTTATTAAAGCCTCAACCCCAGGATACAATTAATAATTTCGTTTAAATTGGTTCTTCCCGATGAACTCTTTAATTCTTATTAATTTCCGGTTACAGCTGAGGTCAATTCGTTGATAGATATCATTCAAAACTGATTGATCGATTTTTGATAAATATTCATAGCTTGTTCACGAAGGTTTTATTCACTTCATTTATCATTTGCTTCAAATAAACGAACATAATCACACACGTCTACCTTCCGCGATGTATTGAAAGTCAGCCGGCTTCTATCCACAATGGCTGCCGAGCTGCATCGACCGCGCGCCAAAATCACCCTAGGGATTTTTCAGCGCAACGAGTGGCTATCCCCATGAAAATACGAAATATAAGGTGTCTGGGCGGACGGACCATTCTCTTTCACCTGGTCCTCGCGGTATATACAACATTATTGAAAAATAAAAAATGAATTCCAAAATACGCCGCATTCATTTATCATTTTGGATGCTCAAATCACCGTTACTTAACGAACACGGCACACGCTAATCCTATCATGGCTCCCAGCGAACGAGTCTACTGGCTGCATGTTAAAAATTTCTATTTTGAACTTCCAATACTGTATTGGAAGTTTCATTCGCAAACATGAGTAGTAAATTCACAAGACATTTCCTTAAAGTTAATTTACAAATACTACAAATTGACTAAATAATTTAGCAAATTCAAATACAATTTTGTGTTTTTCCTATGAAAGTTCAGTAAAATCAAGAATTCATTTGTAAATTTATAAATCAAGCTTAGCAACTTACATTGCTACGCCACATTTGTAATTTTGAAAGTTTTCCATCTAGAACAAGCCTGTGAAGTCACTGGATAGATTGAGTCTCGTTATTAGCTGAAATCAGCACATCCCCGTTTCGCCCGGCTCTCCCATAATTAAAAAAAAAAATCATCCTCAAAAGAAAAGAACCGGATCATGATTCAGAATTATTCATCATAAATCATTTATTTGGATAACTTACCCAAAAGTCGACGGGTAATATTTGTGAATGAATCTTCCGGCTGGTTCGTGTATCTACAAAATGTTTTTTGTCATTGTACAATTCACAAGGGCAATGAAGAAATAACCCTGGTAAAAATTCCGAGGTAGGACCTTAAAGGTCTTGCATGGAATATGTAGGTCCTGTGTGGGTACCTGTAGGAACCTATGATGGTATCATAGGGTGTTCGAATGACCTGCAAGGGAAGGTATAGGTCCTACAAATATACCACAGAAATCCGCGTGGGTGCTTCACAGAACCTGACAGGACCTCTATAGGCATCCTACGTTGACATATAGGACCCGTAAGGTCCGATATGTGTTTGCAATAACCTATGTAGGTGTTTTGTAGGCCCCAGTAGGACTCATATGGGTATTCTACGCTGATATACAGGACCCATGAGATTCGATATGCTTCCGCAATAACCTATGTAGGTGTTTTTCAGGACCCAATAGGAACCACATAGGTATTCGTAGTTGGCGTACAGGACCCATGAGGTTTCATATGCTTCCGCAATAACCCATCTAGGTATTTTTTGGGACCCAATAGGACCCACTGAGGTGTTCGTAATTGGCGTACAGGACCCATGAGGTTCGATATGCTTCCGCAATAACCCATCTAGATGTTTTTCAGAACCCAATAGGACCAAACAGAACAGCCATATGGCTTCTATCGTAATATGGGACTGGTTCCTGTGGGAGTCATATGGGGATACGGATGTGTGAATATATAACCATCCGGAAACCCTACATAATATACCCAAGTCAAAATATACCCATACAGGTCCCAATCCCATATGGCTATCGTAATTTGGGACAGATCTGTGTGATGATAGGAATATACCATATAGGTGAAGGACCTATGTAGGACCTATACCTATATAGGTGTGCCTACATTACAGGCCCTATATAGGTTTTCCTCCTATATATTGTAACTTTCTGCATATGCTTCACCATCAGAACGTTGGTGAAGTTATGCAAGTTCGCGTGAGTTGTTTGTCACGGGTGTGATTTTCTGGAGCTCCTCCTGGGAAAAGTTGAAAAACCCAATAAACCCTAATACAGACTCGAGCAGATTTTACTCTACTAGAGCTGTCTCCCTTCAGACTTGGGATATGCTAGGCTCAACAGACTAGGATAGCAATTATAGCTCTATCGTAGCTGCCCAGATTCTAGCTCACCGAAGCTGCCTGTTACAGACTTGGGATATGGTAGTTTTCCAGACTAGGATAGCAATTAAAGCTCTATCGTAGCTGTCTAAACTACCTCACCGAAGCTGCCTTCTAGCTATCAACGAGTTTACCTGAAATAGAATTTTATTAATTGAAACAGAACAAGGAAAATGGAAAATAAAGAACAGATCCCGGTTTTCCTGCAAACGTTATTTTAACGTATCTCATATAATCTTTGGTTCCGGAATACTCCTATTTCCGTGAACTACAAAATAATAAAAAACAATTTTTAAATGAAATTTCATATGAATTTTCCCTTTCTAGTGTGTCTTAACATTACCTTAAACTATCTTAATTATGCATTCCTAAAATGCGTCGCTGTACGTTTCCGGGTTTTTATTCTTTAAATTTTCACGTTTGTTGCTTTGCCGTTTTTGGCAGATATAAGAGAAATTAAGTTACTGATTCGAGGACAAGGCGTGATTCTATAGCCACTTTGGCATAAAGATCGAAAAAAAAATTGAAGTTTAAGTAAATCGGCCACCAGTTCGGCTGGCCGAGTACAATTTTATAAATTTAAATTTTTGATACGGCCGCTTTGGCACGTAACCTAGGGTTTGAAAAGAAGGAAGTAGTGAAATTTTAGTACTATAACAATGAGTCGATGGCCGCTATGGCTCTACTCGCTGCTCGTCCGCGTTGTGTGTCGACTTTTATACTATTTGTGACGTCACGCGTAGCTTGACCATCGGCGCGAGCTATGGTGCGCGTTATTCGGTCAGGTGTTCTGACCGAATACGTTACAATATACACACCCATATGGGTCTCAATCATATATATACATATACCTGGATAGGTCCCGCTGCGCTATGCCGACGTAGGTCCTATGTACTCCTATAAGGGGGGGGTAGGGTCTGTAGGCTGAAAAAATTACCATTTTTTATCATTTTTTTTCCGGCGAATAGCTGAATATTATTTATTTTTATAAACGGCTCCGTATAAAGTAACATGTTATCAATAAGTGGTATTTTTTTTTAGTCAAAATATTAAAAAATGAATGATTGGCAGCAGATTTCCGAAGACGCCGCGACAAAAAGTTGGCTTTCCGTTGCCCTGATAACTCCTTACTGGATCATCTGAAATCAAAAAACCAAGAAATTTTGAAAACTATATGAATTTCCCCTGAAATTGACGGCACGGAATTTTTTCTAGGATTTTTTCTTAATTTTTGGCAGCACTTTGAAGTTAAAACAGCGATTTTCGGCGGAAAAAAAGGTCTAATTGTTATTGTCAAATCAATATTTATTGTAAATTTTGTAAAAACTCGATGTCAATGTCTGAAAAAGTAGATCAAGAATATGGGGTTAAATTTTTATAAGGATCGGTTCATTAGATTTCGAGATATCGCGGCAACGGACTTAGGAAAAGGTAGTTTCGAGATAAACGCGTTTAAAGTTTTCAAAGCGTTGAGCGCTCGAATTTCGAGACTTGAAGATCAATAATCGAGTTTTTCATGTTGCATACTTACACAGAGTCATCGATGCCAGGTCCATACAGTAAAGAACTGTTTGATTATATGTCTAGAGCATCTTGTTGCTGCTGCCGACGTAAAACTCGGTTTTCTCGAGTTTGCATTTCTGTTCTTTCGTCCGCTCTATTTACTCGAAGATCGTCAGCCGCGCTCGCCCATTCGCACGCACTCGTTCCGACTCCAATTCCAATTTCTTGCATGATGTTGAGCAAAGCATAATTCCCTTCATTGAACGTGCATGCTGCCAAGTGAGCTGCAATTTCAACGAGTGTAGACGTTCCACTCAGGTATTTTGGAGTTATTTTCCAAATTAACTGATTGAAACTCTCATTATTATTCTGAGTAAAACCTCCAACACATCTTTTCAACAGTTCTTCTTTGCTGAGATCTTCATAAATCGGCTTCATGGCTTGAAGAACATTATCCGGCAGTGCAGTATAACTGTGCTTGAAAGTAGAAAGCTCTCCAGTAGCGTTTGCTTTTTGCCATTCGCACCATGTGGATTCGCCTTGCGGACACTTGTCATGCTGTGGATTTGCGTCTGTTGAACTATAATGAAAGTACGTTGCCCAGATTGCTGTGTACATTTTTTCCACAGATTCATGATTCCGGCGAATAGCCAGGCCGTAGTACACTGTCAATTTATCGATTATCTTGGCTGTTAAATTGCCTTTACCACCCAGAGTTTTCCTTTTAATTTTCTTTCCATCCTTAGTCACTACTTCCTCGGTATGATTTTTTACTAGATCTCTAAGACGTCTGCCCATGCGTTTCTGGACATGACCGACGCACTCCTTTTTATGGATTATATAATCGTCGCCGTAAGGTTTAGAATTCACAATTCCACCGTATGTTTTCGAATCCCCATCGCCGATGTAGTTTTTATACTTTATTCCGTGGGTGGTTGAGCGCTGAAACATTTCTTTTATAGCATCGACTTCCATGTTACCCGATGCTCCAATATGATTTGCTTTGCATTTTCCTTCATCGACATGAGTTTTGTGCCACTCTTCATATTCAGCAGAATCCAATTTGTTTTCCCAGGTCTTACATTCATGGCAATACAGGCTTTTTACGCAAAGATCCAATACTTTTCCTGAGTAGTATCCAATTAGAGAGGCCACACCGTACAGAGAAGAAAATCCTCGTTTCTTCCAGGTACCATCACCGGATACAGTCAATTCAGACGTATCCTCCAAATTATTCTCTTTCGAAGTAGCTTCCCTTTCTTCTTTCAAAGCTGTCAAGAAATATCTCTTCGCAACATCAACAACACTCGAACAGATTTTCTTGATTTTCAAATTGTATGTCGATGTACTCACGAACGAACACGATAAGTCCATCAGACCACAAAACTTATCACAGCCAATTAAACCTAATCCTAACACCCGCATAACGAAAACGAATCGCGTATTAATCTCATAAGAACGAGAATCAATTTTTTTGCTCGATGGAATGAAGCGAGGCTCTTTGCAATTATCACATGTGACTTTGATGGTGAATCCAAGGCCTTCTCTCTTCCAAGACTGAAAGTTAATTTTGCCATCGCATTGAACACACTTCACCAGGCTCGAAATATGCGAAAACACGAGCAAAAAATCCACAATTCGGTAGTGTCTTTCCGAATCTGTTTCCACGCTTTGAGATACATTCAGCTTGATTTTCTTAGCTGAAGCACTACTGCTAGATTCTTTCCTCTCGCGTTTTGTTGGTGGTTTTCTTTTCCTGGGTCGATTAGGCCTACTGCCACCTTCTTGCTGAGATTGCCTGGACGTTTTCGGCATTTTCAAACAGACAACGAACTTATTACTTCGAGAGTTTGAATACAACTGCTCGGCAGAACAGTAACTGCAAACTGAACTGAACTAGAAGCCGGATGTTTTCAGGTAGGAGTATATATATATTAGGGTGCTTTTTTTTTTACGACTATTTTTTTTTTTTCACTCCCATCTTGAAATCTTGTGGGAAATACCTAAAAAAAAATTTCCTCAAAATTTGAGCCCTTAATTTAAATATTAGGCGCTCACCCAAGGCATGCAAAGATTTCCTGCTTAAAATACACGTAAACTTTAATTTTTTTTTTTTCAAAATTCTACAGTTCAGTGGCATTTTATGGTATAGTCTAGGACATTAGTAGGTTTTCTTCAGAATCAAATGCTCTACAAAAAAGCCTATTGCAGTGAAGTCGTAACTCACACCGGCGAGGTCGTACGGGTCACCCAAACCCAATTTTTTCATGAAATTCTTGTTTTTTTGCCCTTATCTCATAAATGACAAAAGCTACAAAAAAAAATATACGAGACAAATTTTTTAGGAAATTTAATTTCCTACAAAAAAGTTTAAGAGAGCCAAATTCCTAACATCGATATTTATTGAGATATTCGGCTAAAAAATAAAAAATAAAAAAATAAAAAATCAATAATTCGACAATTTAACGCAATCATTCATAGAAATTCCATACTTCCTCAACTTAAAAGCCCAATATCTCAATAAATTTCGATGTTAGGAATTTGACTCTCTGCAACTTTTTTGTAGGAAATTAAATTTCCTAAAAAATTTGTCTCGTATGTTTTTTTTTGTAGCTTTTGTCATTTATGAGATAAGGGCAAAAAAACAAGAATTTCATAAAAAAATTGGGTTTGGGTGACCCGTACGACCTCGCCGGTGTGAGTTACGACTTCACTGCAATAGGCTTTTTTGTAGAGCATTTAATTCTGAAGAAAACCTACTAATGTCCTAGACTATACCATAAAATGCCACTGAACTGTAGAATTTTGAAAAAAAAAAAATTAAAGTTTACGTGTATTTTAAGCAGGAAATCTTTGCATGCCTTGGGTGAGCGCCTAATATTTAAATTAAGGGCTCAAATTTTGAGGAATTTTTTTTTTAGGTATTTCCCACAAGATTTCAAGATGGGAGTGAAAAAAAAAAAATAGTCGTCAAAAAAAAAGCACCCTAATATATATATATATATACATCTATAATATGTTTATATACATATATAACACGAGCCAAATTGTATACAGGTACAAGGTAAAAGTTCCGGAACATAAACGATAGAGGCGGAGCAGCTGTCCCTCGGCTTACCTGCCGACTCAGGCCGGCACCGAACAGAGCGCTCCGCTGTAAAAATCACAACTCTCATAATTTTGCTCCGATCGCTTTGAAAATTTTACACACTATTCTTTAATGTCTATACTTTCACATGAGCAAATAAAAAAAAAATGAAAAATTTGAAATTTCAAGACCCTACCCCCCCCCCCCCCCCCCCCCCCCATAAGTTGCACTCCTATAGGAACCTGTCCCAAATTACGATACGTATGGTACCTATGTAGGTCCTGTGTAGGTTCCTATGTGGGAATTTTTACCAGGGAACTCATATATACTGTATCACGGCAAATAAATTGGCCCGTCGAGGACCAATGTGTGTGTATTTCTCATCACCCCTACACGTTACCCTCTTTACTGAGCTGAATCAGGTTTAGTTTCGGAAAATATTAGAGAATTTTGATTAATAAATAAAAATAATAACTTGGATTTAAACATATGTGTTTGAATAAAATTTAAGTTGGCACTATAGAGTGCCTGACGTCCATCAAATAATTCAGAGTTTTTAAAATTGGAAGATTTTAAGGTTAACCACGTTTGGGCTATTTTTGGACTCGCTTTTTCTCTAGTCTTTGAGGCCCATCCCCGTCGCCCACCTCCTTTTAATACAATGTGACACATTTCGATTATTATCCAAGCCCAGGCGTCAAAAACGCAAAAAAGGCCAACGCTGCGCGAATTCAAATTTAATACCGAACACATACGTCCAAAAAAATGTTCGTTTCGTGCGAAAATAGAGTCCACAGTCCATCTGTAAACTCTAATTTCGCATAAAACGAATATTTTTTTGGACGTATGTGTTCGGTATTGAATTTGAATTCGCGCAGCGTTGGCCTTTTTTTTGTTTCTGACGCCTGGGCTTGGATAATAATCGAAATGTGTGACATTTTATCAAAAGGAGGTGGGCGACTACGGATGCGCCATAAGTACCGAGTTATTTGTTGCACTATTTATTATAGAGAAAAAAAATTATTATTTTCCCAAAAACTATATTTCATGTGTTAGATAATAATAATAACGGAGTGTCTAGTCATCCGGAGAGTCGGATGAATAATCAAGAGACTCGGTAGAGTCTCGCGCCAAGTACATTGAAAAAAAAAAAAAATTTCAACCGCGAGACTCAACGAGTCTATATACCCGAGAGGCAACTACCCTAACATATACCGCGAATCAGTATCTTCGTTTTCTTTCACCTCACAATATACACGAATTGAAACTAATTTTATCCAAGATGTGGGCATGAAAAGCTTTCATTTGAGCCCTAAATCGATTAAATCGGTGTCCGGAGTGCTGAGATATAATTAATTACAGATTCTGATACCTCGTTTCCTCGTACAATGTTTCTCTTTAGTCTTCTTCAGACCAAGATTCTGCCAACTCAAACCATTCCCATGAAATCACATTTCGTCGCTAAACGCAGGACGTATGTTCTACGCTTATACACAGAACATACGTCCTTACGGATCTGGGAACAGACATAGAAGGGAAACTCCACACAAAAATTCAGACCAAGATTCATCCCATTAAAACCATTCCCATAAAATCACATCGCGTCGCTAAACGCAGGACGTATGTCCTATGCTCATACACAGAACATACGTCCTCACGCATCTGGGAACATGACATAGAAGGGATAAATCCACACAAAAGTTGTATAGAGTGGCGTGAGTACGATAGTCACGACGTAGTCGGCGCTAGTTCGCAAACAAAAATCGTCTGCAACACTAGCAGACGCGTGTTGTCATTTCATGTTTTTAAATCCAAATAAAGGAAATAAAATAAAGTACGAGCAATGATTGATATAAAATTTGAAGGTACGAAAACTAGTGAATACCCACTAAAAGCACCTCAGGTACGAAAACCTTATGCCAAGTACATTAATGTGATAGTCACCAACAAAAATGTTTCGATAGGTTAATTTTGAATCCTACGATATTGAGCTTTTGAGGTTATTTATGAATGCAATTATCGGAGGAAACGGTTTTTTGGGGTTTAATTATTTAGCAAGTTACCGCCTGAGGAAGTCTGATGATAGAAAATCAAGAGCAAATGTTGAAGTCGAAAAATATCAGGATATCATGATTTGATATAAGGAACGGCCAGGAGCCAGACCAATAAAGCCGAGTTCAAGCGTTGGATTGCAGCGAATTCCACTTCAACCTCTATGTTAATTTCATCTCCGAAGGCCCGTCTGCTCAGACTCAAATTGTGAGTCGACGTTATACGTAGGATTCCGACGAGTTTTATGATCTATATCCTCTAGTCAAAACGAGACTGTAAGTCGACTTGTGTGTTAGACTCCGATAGGCTTTATTCTACACTCCACGTCAACGTAGTGCTTTGACCTTCGGTGGAGATAATTTTTAATCCATGTTTTACTAACAGCTTAGATTCTTTGTTCAGAGCGATCTCAAAATCTGTATAAATATCTATGATTACATGTAAATTGATCGTACAAACTATATATTCATAATTTACTGTCAAATTTCAATACATAAATTTATTAGATTCTGGTATGCAACCTGTGTCTGTATGTTCAAGTCTCTTAAGCTTTCTTCAAATTCAGATTAGTGCTATCACGACAAATTGAATGAAAATACTTATTCGTTATGAAAGAAATGATCGATCGTCGCCCTCTTTGTCAGATGATAAAGATTCTCATCTATATTTATTTATTCGTTTTAGACTCGGCGTAATTTCATTTATGAATGTAATTATTGGAGAACATCTAGTCTTGCATTAATAGGCTCAATTCTAGGTATATATTTCGATACCTTCGGTTCAGACCCGAAGTTGAAGTTGACGTTATGAGTACAGGACGCGTACATGTTCTTTTTGCAGAGGACCTAGCTGCATTAAAAAAAAAAAACTACCTAAGAATTGCAATACATATATCTAATATTTATATATATTTAATCATGAGCTGCAACTATAACCCTGCGTGCAAGTAACTCCGCCATTGCCGGTCCCAAGCCCAGATGAGACAGGAGAAGGGCTGCGCGCTGGGTTACACGTTGCAGGCATACAGAATTATACCGGATTCTAACGAAACAATTCGTAGAACTTAATGAAAGAACACATGTTACGTCTGTCCACAGAAATTTAAGGCTTACAGAAAAGTATGAGCATACGTGTATATTATAACATCATTTTCATTCATTTAAATTATACTACCACATTTAACATTGCTGCTTTTTGAAGGATTCGTATAATATAAAATGCATCACCGTACATGCATTGAGATGTTCATAGGAACAATTGGCAGAATGCTGACAACTAAGCAAGCCTCGCAAGCGAGGATATAGGAAAACTCAATCGAGCGAGCGTAGCGAGCGAGCACAATTATTAGGTAGTCAAGCAAAATTGTACAAAAAGCGGTGATATCAACCCCAAAAAGCACCCCTGGTGCAAAAACTTTTCGCCAAGTACATTAATGTGGTCACTACCCCCAAAAAAATTCACCAACAAAAATTCTTCCTCGACAAAAGTGGTACTATAGAAATGTCTACTTACAAAAGAATTGAAATCAGATACAATTGCCAAGTACATGTCTTCTGTATAACAAAAGTTTACAACAGAAGAACAGAAAACTGAATAGTCTTGTATCGTTCACTCGCTACGCTCGCTCACTCGATCGGCTCTGGATAATTACAGGGAAAAAATCAGGAAAAAAAATTTAGGAAGTGGTACTTGTCGGGCCATTATAGCAATATGTATCAAACAAATGATACATAGACCTAAGTAAATACTCTTGCACTTACTCATAAATGGCCCGCAAGTACCACGTACTAAATTTTTTTTCCTGATTCTTTCCCTGTAATTATCAAGAGCCGATCGAGTGAGCGAGCGTAGCGAGTGAACGATACAAGACTATTCAGTTTTCTGTTCTTCTGTTGTAAACTTTTGTTATACAGAAGACATGTACTTGGCAATTGTATCTGATTTCAATTCTTTTGTAAGTAGACATTTCTATAGTACCACTTTTGTCGAGGAAGAATTTTTGTTGGTGAATTTTTTTGGGGGTAGTGACCACATTAATGTACTTGGCGAAAAGTTTTTGCACCAGGGGTGCTTTTTGGTTTGAGGCTATTCGTCCGGACAGCCGTACAAACGAGCGGAAATTCATTCTTCCGGACAGTCGGATGAATAATTTTCGGTTATTCGTCCGGGCAGCCGTACGAATTATTATAGGTTATTCGTCCGGACAGTCGTACAAATTATTACAGGATATTCGTCCGGAGAGTTGTACGAATTATTATAGGTTATCTATACGGTTTTTATTTTCATGGACTTGGCCTTACGAAATACAACTTAAATTTAGAAAATGGGATGCGAAACATTTATTTTCGATTCTTTCTGAGTTGTTGGAATAAGACGTAAATAAGATTCATGTATTATATAAAGTAGTGCTATAGATCAGCGATCATAATACGAAAAACGTTTCACACTGTACAAGCGATATCGTAGCATAGTGGTTAGAGCGTCTGACTAGAAAGTAGAAATGCGAGCGTCCCTGGTTCAAATCTCCCGAGTATCTTAAGAAAGGAAAAAAAAGGCGTGGTGCGGCAGGCGGGCGAACGGGGAGGGGTAGAATGAGGAATGAGGAATGAGGAAGAGGGGAGGGCGAGGAGGATGAGCGGAGCGGGTAGCGCATGAAAGTGTATAGACAAGCACGGTAAAATGCATAAGTGTCAATAATCAGCAAACTTTTTTTTTTTTTTAAATCCATACGCACGACTTACAAAACGATACGGCTGACAAAAATTCATTCGCAAAGTCATCAGGAATTGGCATTTTCTTATGTATAGGTTAGGCCACCCCACTGATCCCACACATACATGACAGCGAAATACCCAGACGGTGGTTGTGGCTCCCGAAAGGTTAGAATAGGTTAGGCCTTTTTTTTAATCTCGCCTGAGAATCCGCCCACTAGGTGGTCTCCGGGCGAGAGGGATGATTTTCCTTAATTGTGAGCCCAGGTCACGACGCGAAGCGGCATGACCTGCGGCGAGCCACTCACCCGGTGGCTGTGGCTTCCGAAAGGTTAGAATAGGTGAGGCCACCCCACTGATCCCACACACACATGACTGCGAAATACCCAGACGGTGGTTGTGGTTCCCGAAAGGTTAGAATAGGTTAGGCCTTTTTTTTAATCTCGCCTGAGAATCCGCCCACTAGGTGGTCTCCGGGCGAGAGGGATGATTTTCCTTAATTGTGAGCCCAGGTCACGACGCGAAGCGGCATGACCTGCGGCGAGCCACCCACCCGGTGGCTGTGGCTCCCGAAAGGTTAGAATAGGTTAGGCCGCCCCACTGATCCCACACACACATGACTGCGAAATACCCAGAGGGAGGGTGAAATGTATTAAAAGATGCTTTCCAGTTAGAATCTAAAGTGATCTTCGATCACTGGAAAGCATCCATAATAAATTATGTGAAAAAAAACACGGATATACTCGCAGTGCACAAACAATTCACTTAAATTTCTTCAAAATGGAGCACGTTGATGACAGTTAAAACTAATAAGGCATGTAGTCGGAGGTTATATTATAAAGTTTCATTGTCGAATGACATAATATTCAAAACTAATCATAAGATTGCATAATAAGACTAGAGTTATATTATCAATTGACGTATTAGAACTAATTATAAGATTGCACATGAATTCTTAAGTTATTGACTGTTTGTACTATATCTATTTATATCATCCGTGTACACTAAGGTGGTCGCCAAGTTCGGATAAAAGATAGATTTTCCTGGCCGCCGCCCAAATCGGAGTCGAGAAATCTATCTTTCATCCCAACTTGACGACCACCCCAACAGGCAGTTTATATTGCAACTGACCGACCTAGCTTTTAATTTTTTACGGCCGTTGCACTTACTGCAGTACCTAAAGGTAGCTTTTGGCTGTCTTTTCAGCCCTACGCACTTGTAATGGAACCACAACAGACAGTGGTCACATCGAACACTATCCTTTATATCATGTGTGCTTAAATTCGGATCAATGTTTTCATCCAACGTGGCATTTAGATCCGCTGTACAAACCGGACATTGCCAGGTTGGATTCTGCTTTTTTGACTCAACTACCTCGCTCAAAAGAAGCCATGCATCCGTTGTGAAATACGGTTCCAGGACATCGAGATTAACATCCACATCCAAAACTGCGACTGTCACCTTATCTGGCCTGACTTCTACTTCCGATTCATCAATTTGGAATTGATTTTCAACAGCTGCTTTGGCCAATTCCTGCGAAACAAACCATTCTAGCATGGTTTGTATTCTTTTTTCCTCACAAAATTTGCAAAAAGGCGTGCAACGGGATACCACCTTGTTATTCTTCTTCGACAATCCAATTATAGTTTTTTCAGCCCCCTTGGCGCGTTCTCTTTACCTGAGGACTGGTGGTACCTTCAGCATTTCCAAATGTCTGTATCGGTTGCTT
Organism: Tenthredo notha; assembly: GCA_914767705.2. Lineage (NCBI taxonomy): Eukaryota > Metazoa > Arthropoda > Insecta > Hymenoptera > Tenthredinidae > Tenthredo > Tenthredo notha. The sequence goes on along the minus strand of OU611916.1, from coordinate 317,897 downwards.
TCAGGGTTGCCAGATGAGCGCAGAGCACTGTCGCCAAAATTCCCCCACTAAGTAGCCCAAAGGCGCCACGGGAGCGCGGGAATTATAATTCATTCAACAAAAGAGAAAAGACAAAAAGCAGAGATACCATTAAGAGTTTATTTATTATAATAAAATATACGTTAAAATTAAGTTAACGACACATATAATTTTTAAAATAAAGAACACTTTTCAAGGAACTTTTTATCGTCAAATCATCTATACTCTTCAAACTTAATCGTCGTCGGCAAACAAAGTTAGTGTCTCAGCAAGATTCGCGGCCCCATCGTTCCCAGCAGACTGCTGTCCGTCTTCTCTTCTTTGCACTTTTCCATCGTACATTTTTGATTTAAACTTTTCGTACATCATCGGCGATGGGACGAAAGATTTGCAGCAACTCCCCGTGGTATGCATGTGAGTTCGGATTCTCAAAATCGCATCGAGCATCGGAAGGCACATTTTATTTCGAGGCTTAGTCTTCGTTCCATTCATCACCGAAAATACTCGCTCCACTACTGCATTACTAAGCGGTAGTGAAAGGATTTTCAAAGCGAATCGCGCCAACTCTTTAAAAGGCTGTGAGCCTCCCGCATTTTTATGAAGAAATACGTTTGACCAGAAAGCCGATGTGCTCGCAATCACTCTTTCCGTGAAAATCTCCGACCATTCGACGAAAGCAATTTTCCGTAATTGACCCTCGATCTCCGAAATATCCGACGCATGATCGAACAGTTCGAGCGGCAAGTCCGTGAGGACCAGCTTTTTGGCTGTGGACAATACTGTGTTCGGGGATAGTTTTGCCGAAGATTTCAGAATTTTCATGTTGCCTGGTAGACGTTTAACTAGCTCGGTCAGTAGCACGATCATATATTGCCGACACCTGGTCTTGATTTCGTCCAACTCTTCCGACCTGACGTTGTACGTTGCGACTACATTCGTGAATTCTATTCCGAAATCAACCGTGTTAGGTGGCTGCAAAGCCAACTCGTTTTGGATTACTTCCTCGATGTAATCGAATCTTTTCCTGACTTCCTCCATAAATATGGGCTTGATGATGCGACTGGCCACGGATAAGATGAGCGTTGAAAGTGTTTCAAAGAGTTTAGTGATATCTTCTTGCGTACTTTGAAACAAGATGTTCGCCTCATTAACGTCATGAAGAATAGACTTGAGAAATAGCAAGTACAAGTGGTGTGCGGGATTTTTGTACATGCTGCTTAGCGTCCTAGCGGTGTAACATTTCTCTTGACCTGCAGCAACTATTTCGAAATGCGTCTTCAGTTCCAACCATTGGTACAATATCCGTCTCACAGCTCCTTCCCACGCCAGCCATCGAGTCGCCGATAATTGTATTAGATTCAGGAACGCTTTATTGTTATCGTTGATCAAATTATATAAATCAGCGTAATTCGCACGTCTCAGTGCACTATTAGCGAACCAATTTCTGGTTTCTCGTACTAGAAACTCGAGTGAAGATGGTAGAATCTCGGATGCTTGGGAACTGCACAAGTGTAGTGAATGGCATACACATCGCACTATCTGAAGATGCGGCAGTGGCACGCGTTCTTTGAGTAGTGTGTAGAGCGAATGATTTTTGCCGCATAAATTACTCGCACCATCTGTTCCGATACCGATCAAGTTTTTTATCGGCAAGTTAATCTCGATCAGGTATGCCGTGAGGCGGTCATAGAGAGCAATGGCAGTTGTTTCCACAACTTGGATTATGCCTAAAAACTCGGTCGCTATGTCGATTTTCCTCGAACTAAAATAACGTACACAGACAGCCATGTATTTCTGTGTTGATACGTCCGTCGATTCATCAAGGATCAAAGAATATGAGGAATCGCTTACGTCTTCTACAAGATCGAACAACAGAGCTGGCGAAATAACGTTCGAAATTAATTTGGAACACTTAGTGCGATGCATGCGCAACGATTCCAACTTTGATTGCTTTCCGAGATCGATGAGTAGTTCGTTTAAATGGTCGATGCTGCGAACTGCACTATGAGTTGCAACATACACGGCGAGCTTCAAGTCTATCCTCTTGCTCTCGTCAGAAACAACCGCAATCCGACAAGATTCGAGGGTTTTTTGGTGGACCAGCTTGGTAGCATTATCCCGGTGGGCTTTAGTCTTGCTATGTTTTTCGAGGTCGTATTTTTGGGCTCGTAGTGCGGTTTTGCAAAGTTTGCAATATGCCTCTCGATTGACATTATCGGCATCGCTATTTTTCTGCAACCACCCTACAAAGAACAAAGCTCAAAATAAAAGAGCTGACCTGTTCGTTGAAATTTCGTTTGTTAACAATGTATTTATTGTTAGAAAAAAACTTGATGTTAAGCTCGACACCGGTCGAATTAGACTAGGAGTTGATGACTTCACATTCAAATCTACTATACCTTTGAATATTTCCAGATCTTCCCACGATTTTCGATATTTCTTTTCACATTTACCGAATTTCCCCATCTAACATTCAAAATTCAAATAATATAGTAAATAACCTCAAATATGGCGGCTTCCTGTATAGCTACGTGCATAGAGTCATACGGTACTAACCTAGAGCCGCCGCTCGTACGTCATGGTACTATAAGTAGTCATCGGAGCTGCCGCCGGCGCCACGGTACGTGAAAATCGTATCCGTATAACAAATATGCAGTCACACATGGAAATATATTTAGTTCAAACGTTTAACGAGAATTAGTCCGACAAAGTTAAAACAGCAATATTGCGAAAGGCTGGAAAAAGCTGGAAAAGCTAAAAAAAAGCTGAAAAAACATGAAAAGCCCAAAATCGCCGGCATAAAAAATGAGATAGCCCAATTGGGCGACGGCGACTTCGCTTCTATTTTATGTCGCCGTTTTGCCGTGGAAGTAGCCCAAATGGCGACAAATCGCCCAATCTGGCAACCCTGGTTGCTTTTTGAATCTTGCTCAACGTCTGCAATATATGGTTGTTTCTCTGCGTCGGTTGAACTGCTGTCGCTTTCAGGATAAGTAACGAGCAGTCTCGAACTCTGCAGATGCATGTTGCTACATCCTGGCAGAGGCTCTAGGGGATTCGTAATAGGCAAATCCGATGTTCTAGGCAGATTCGATATTTGAGGCAGATCAGATATTTGACACGATTTCTCATCAGAACTCACTTCTTGCGTGACGGTGGCTACCTCATCGTCCCTCTCATCAGGATCACCGATGAAGACCTCTAAATTCCACTGCCATTTTTCATTGATTTTGGAAAGAACCTCCATTCTTTGTAAATATAAAGCGCCCGAAGCTTCTGAAGCAAGCGATGCGAGTTGCGTTGTTAACAGACGAGCTTTTCTAAATTTATAGTGTTGGGATAATGGTTTATCTTTTCCCACCCCAGAAGTCACAATAGGAACTGGAGGTTGCGCTGAATCTGCATCTTCGAAAACTCGCTGATTTGCGAAATAATAGGAGCGTTTCCAACGTTCGAGACACAGTGTTTCGTCGGTTAGTTCCTCGCCCAATTTAGCTCTTACAGCAAATACATGTCTGAAAAAAAAAAAATTGTCTTCATATACAATCATGGACACTTATCACGATAACCAAGTCCAACAAGCGTCCTGTACTCGTTGATAAAATGAAAAAAAAAATAAATAAATACGTCAGCTCCCGCTCGATTCAATTCGTTCAATTGAATTAAGATAACTGACAATATACAGACGTGAGAACGTAAAAATAGATGGACAATTGAATATCAATATTAAATAATGTACAGTAGTAACCAAGCATAATTATACCACGACTCCGGGTTATCACACGTCAATCGAACTCCCGTTAGCGACTTTGATAGTACCTCTACTAATGAAATAATGGTTAAATTAAGTGCATGGTAGTCTCATCGATGAGTGGAATATGCAGGAACAAGCGCTTGTACTCGTATGTACTCGATTTTTTGTTTGAATTCTGTAGGTATCAGGTGCTTCCATCTCAGGCTCCATAATTGCGATCCCGTCTCGTTTTTTCAACTCTTTCTTCACATATTGAAAGGCGTATCTTGATAATATTTTCCAATAAAAATATTCCGGGCTATCGTTATCGTATGGCGATACCGGTACTTTCTGATACGTATATGCGGCTTTATGGTCTCGCTCACTGTTCATCGTCATTATAAGTGTAAATATGTGCTTGACAAAATCTTCAAGTGAACTGTATCTTTTAACCACGCTCTTGATTTTTGCGTTAAGGGACTCTATACGATTGTTCGTAACATTCAAAAAGTTGTATTGCATATAATGCTCTGACAAGGCCCATTCCTTGCGAATATTGTGCCAATTGTCATTGAAATATTTCAGTATTGATCGTGGCATGTTATTCAGATCAGCGTATAACTTGTTGTACTCATCTTCAGAATCAGCGTAAATCATTTTCTGAAATATTTCTTTAGCGGAGTCTCTTTGACCCGGAGTAATAGCAAGTTTGTCGCAAGTTATTTCGCGATTAAATGTGCGCAACGAATGAAATACACATATCAAGACATTTGCAGCTGGAAACGAATCTTTGATTACGTTTCGTTCCAATAAATCCTTATCCGCCATCACGCACTTGATAAGATTCCAGGAACTATGCACAGATTTGAAGGCATTCATGTACCACCTCATACTAGCTTTATCTTCTGACATCAATATGCACACAGCCACGATTTCAGTCGATCCTTCAGAATCCTCTACCACCATGAGGGAAACAACAGCTCTCAAGTATAGTAATTTGAAAGTCACATCGATACCAACAAATTCGGGATAAGATTTCATGCTAGACTTCATAGTCGGTGTAACAAAGAATAATCCCTTGAACTGATTGTCCTCCTCATAGATGTGACATTCCGCACCTTGAATGAAAAGTCAATATTCCCATAAACACCTGACTTTTTGTTTCTCGATGCGAATACTATGCTACATACTTGGAATGCAGCTACATATTTCTTACTAAGCAGAGCGCACATCGATGGCACGAACATTTTTGTTACATACCATATTTCTCTTCAAGGTCTCTCACAGTTAGTGCCAGGTTATTTTTGATCTTACTTAGAGCCTCAGCTGTTATATTTGATAGATCCTTCAGAAGTATCACTTTGCCGGACTCATTTTGAAGTTTCATTTTCAGTTTTTTGCGATTGGCACCTAGATTCGACAGTTGGGCTACCCGTTCGCGTTCTTCCCGTGGGAGTCGTCGGCTTCGCGGTAAATGTTCATACAGATTCTGAAATGGTAATATAAGAAATTATTCGCGGACATAATTATTCAGGGGAGAAATGGCCGTACAACCATGAGAAATTGTGAATATTATAGCTCGATATCTGTTAAAATTCATTTGATTCACGTATGGAATTATTGAGCACACTTGCGACCGAATAGAATTATCAATGAAAAATAGTCCCGTTTTTGAAGTGCGTATTGTGTGTCGTTAGAATTTCAGTGAATACTTATTCAACACTAGTTATCATTCTCATCCATTTTCATAGTCTGAGTAATCACCTTCATACGATGATGGTTGTGCTTTAAATTAACTTTGGAAATCACCAAAGAGTTACTATCCTTTGAAACACCCACGTTGAATGAGGCGAGGCATCCATTCTGAAACGTTCTGTACAAACAAATTTCACCGTGAGTATATTAATACAGCATACAAATATAATAATTGAACGAGCATTATCTCTTACGACGAATCACGTTTTCCTACAGATTTGGATTTGAAGCGTTTACCCCCATGTATACACGAGTAGTTTAAATAATAATATTTCAACTCTGGAGCAATGTATCTCGTTATATTTTTCGCACGAGCTTGAGTAATTGTCCTTGAGTCGCGTTTGTAGTACATGCAGAAGGATTGATTTTGATGCTGGGATAACATTTGATCGAAGTCATCGAATGATGCAAATGTAGCTCCTACTTTCAGAAATCCCGCTTCGGAGGGCTCATCAATCTCGTTATCGGGATTGTCAGGCTCTGCCTCACCTTCGTCATTTGAAAATTCTTCCATCGCGGCTACAATTGATCAATAGTTAATAAACATTGTCTATTTTAATTTTTATTCATGGTCATAATAACTAATTCATTATTGATAGAAATTCAATCTGTGCCTACTATGTACTGTAACCGCGTTTCCTTTCAGCAAGGAAAGAGATAGAAAAACTCTTCGCGATACCCTACGGCGCGGATCTCTAGTTCGATACGATAATAAAGAATAATCAAAAATACTTAAATTTTCCGTTGGGCGCCAGACGCTGTCGCGTCAGTTATGAACAATTAGGACACTTTTTCTAGAGATTTACGACGGATGTGCTCGGCTAATTCAGAATAAAAATCAGAGGGTAGAGGGGATGGGTAAACCAGATGACGTTATGATCTGCTCAGAAATAACACAGGTTTAAATTTTCATCAGTGAATGATAATTTCCTCGTAAGAGGAACGGTACGATAATTAACAAATTTCAGATAGATCACACAATTGAGAAAATAGAAGGCTCGACACAATACAAGATTATTCTCTCGCAAAGAGAGTAAACTAATAATTATAATCAGTTAGACCCGTAGGCCGCTATAAATTACTCACTAACTTATCCTAACGTGGAAATTCTTCAAATAATAAGAAAATGATATTTCAGAACGATAATCAAAATATACGGTACGATATTTACTTTTCCACGGCTACTTCCGCGTTCACAATACTACAGGATAGGCAAGACAGATCGGATAGAAATATTCTACCATGCAAACTACAAAATGAGTAGCTAAACTACCAATTATAGGACACCTAGGCACGTAAGCAAATTAGCAAATAGAGAATAGAAAATAGAAATAGCTAAAAACAATATCTCAAGCAAAGAATAGTTTGGAACAAGCTAAGCAATAATCAGCCAACTAGTCACGAGCTAATTCACCACCAACCAGTGAAAATACTATAAAAGAATTAATTACGAGACGATATGGGAAAGATTCCACTAAGAAAACTACAGCAAGACGGGACCTCGTGGCCCAACGCCTGCGTAACAAAATACACTATCAAATAATCGTACTCGATAATAATTAGGAAAATTAACTCGTGGCCTTACAATAAATTGAACAGGCTTACCTTACGGTTGTCTTGGCCTCAAGGCACTAACACTTGAACTTAGTTTAACTAATACTGAAGCTAAATCGAAAAGATGTGCTGAAATTTAGAAAAATACTCGGAACGGTACGGTACGGTAAAGGCGTGTGTCACGGCCGGCAGTCGAACGCAGAAGAGAAGGAATCCTGTAGGTTTCTTAGGCTCGAGGTGTTGCGTACGTCTGTGATTGGCCTAATTATCCATCATAGAGGGGAGGATCTAGCGGACAGGTGGTTGACGTCGCGCTAGGATCCTGTTGACGGTTTTCGGGAATTCTTCTTTCCCCTGGATCTGATCTATGCTGACGCGCCAATAATTCGCGGGAAGTTTGACTTGCCGTTCGTCATTTTCGGTACTCTCCGTCCTTTGTCGAAGAAGGGTAACACCACAGTTGTCCACCCACCAGAGGTTTTCATAACTGCAGGATCTGGCTGGAGTTTTGGTGAGCCTGCACCGGATCTTCACCTTACTCCACCATTGGCGCCACGGTGGATCACTCGGATCTCCCTCGTGAGATTGTTGCCACTTCCTCGATCATAGTTTCCCGTGGGCTTTCAAGGCCAACTTAACGTTGTGTCAAAGGTCGGAACGGTAGATGACAGAAGCTGGTTCGGTCCTAGGCCGATAAGTCTTGATAACAGGAGGCTTTCGGTGTAGTTTCCTACAGCCCTGTACGCTGCTAACAAGACATCCAGTTGGAAGACGAAAAATGTGGTCCAGCACCAGGCTGAGAAGTCATTAGTTGACGGGAGGCTTTGATGCATCAGGAGTTCTGCTGCAGCCCTATACGCCGTCATCAAAGGCATCCACGGCGGCTTATCGCCCTCTGCGAAGCATTTACCTCGGGATAATCCCTCGGTGGTAGTCCGACTCGTTTCACGCCGAAGCGCGAAATACAATTTTCACAGGGAAAGAATGTAAAATAATACAAATGATTAGAAATAATATCATCCTGCCTAGATCTGTCTTTGCCGCCCCTGCAGTGTCCTGCCGACCGTGTTCTTTTCTATCGCGGTCATTGAACCTGGGACGTCTGCACAAAGTGCAACGTCACAGTACATAGTAATCCGTTCTACAATAATGGGTGTCATTACTATATTACATAGTGATGCTTACTATAGAGTATTGTACTTCATACTAGCCAACATAATAAGGCGTCCTAAAACGGTTGATTCAAAAATCCTTGTACTATAGTTTATAGTAACCTCTACTATAAAATTCTCTTGGTGTATAACATAGGTGAAGATAATCCAAAATTAGGTGCGTTTAATTAAGGTATCGGAAGTTGTTTCAAAACAAATTTCTAAACAAAGATTGTGGCCGACCATATGCGGCGGTACCTCGCGTCGCAACTCGCAAAGGTGGTGCATTCTTTGATATATTTCCGAGCGGCCGGAATACATAGTTGCATGCATGGGGTGGTACAGTTATGTCTCGGCACTACCAGTTTGTAGTTATCACGATCACTAAATACTTTTTACAATCGTATAAAAACATGATACTAAACATAAGTCCTTGTGAAAAGAAGGTATTATAAAGATTTGTTAAGATTATGATTTTCGAATCAAACTAGGTTTTAATTGCCAAACCATGAGATTTGTTACACATGGTTGAACTCATCCACGAGGTTTGATTACATTGAATTTGTCAAGTAATTCACCGATGCTTGATCGTGTAACCGATACAAGTGTGAATCAATCACCACGAATCGAGAGATATTCCTCCTTCTTTGCGGAATGATCTTCCACAATATAATCGAAGTCGTGACATTGTTACTTAGTAGCTATCACAATAAAAAACATGAAATAGTAGGTATGTATAATGTACTTACCAAACAATATCGGCGTTCGCTTATCACAACTAATCTTATAACACGTTACACGTATTAACACTACTTATGATGTACGCTCACCCTACGAGATTCGTTAGACAAATGTCACGTTCGAACCCGAATCAATTAGGCGCGCGAATGATGCTCTCCACGAATCAAGAGTGATGCCTCCGCTTGCTACCTTATCGGTCGGCGAAGCGAAGAAAGTTATTTGTACGACTATCCAGACGGGCATATTACCATATGATATTACGAGCGTAATCATAATAATATGTCGGACATAATTATATACAGATTGGCAGACACTTACCTCCTCGCTCCGCGCGTCCCATCGTGTTTCTGTGGCAGTGAAATAACGACACTCTCTGAACTTGGAAAATAAGGGGAGTCTTCGTTCGAACAGAACAACCCCCTCTCTGGGGCAACACCAACATAGGCGCGTACCGCGTACGTGTGAGGCAGGGCTACTCCTCCCGGCCGAGCCTCACGTACGCGTACGTGTACGCGTCTGTGTTGGTGTTGCCACAGGGACTTGGTCGTTCTGTTTGAACGCAATCGCTCGGCATATACAGTACCGTGCATAAGTTCGGGATGACCTTCCGAATTCTCGATCGCGACAGACAGTTGAATATCTCAGTCGGAAAAAATCGTAGCCAAATGATACAAATAGCATTTGAAAGTGAAAAGAAACATCTTTATTTCGCTTTATTTTTCCACGATTTTTCGGCACTTGGTAGATAATCTTGAACATGACCGTTTTTTGCGATTTTCACACTATTCAAAAGTCAAGTGTAATTCTTTGGAAAATGGGAATGAAATTTTGTTCTCAGTGGGACTGGAAAGTGTTGAGATTGAGCTGTAAGTTCGTTTTTTGAAAAAAAATTAGCGATTTTTTTTCGTCAAGTTATTCAACTTTTGGTGCGGAAAGTCAGTTTTTATAAAATGCGTCGGAACTCGAGAACTGTGAGGTTTCAGATAAAATGTCAAGATATGAAAAATGTGTATTCTTGAATTTCTAACTCGTTTGAATTTATTTTCGATTTTTTTCACTTCGTTCGAAAAATAATTTGATCATTCTCGTTCTTCGAATACAGAGATCTTTATATATGTCGAGTCGTATTATTTTAGAGGTCCCCAAGTGTTTCAATGAAAATCCTGAGAGATTAGTAATTAGACGTAAGAATTCATAGCTGGTGAATTCTGCGTCAATCCCATATTTGAAAAGTCTCATTTTTTGAAATTTGTTCAGCAGTTTTCGAATATTATCGTAGGCATATTAAACATGAGTGGACACGTATTGCTTGAGCTGTCGATATCGTTATATTTTCGACTATTTACTGGCTATACACGTTCGAATTCGAAATTCATTGGTATTTCAATTTCATCAACTGAATGTATGTTACAATCGGATGATTTTCACAAAAATTAACTTGAATCATTGATCCAGACTTTAAAAAACATCATCGAATTTTCGTAACTTTTGGAGATCGAGATTCTGAGCACTCAAGTGCCAAAAAGTGCTTATTAAAAAAAAAAGGAAAAATAATTCTCGAAAATCATAGCATTTTGAAATTCATTTCATTGGTTCGGACGAGGGTGGTTTCAATTTTTCAATAATTCATCATTCGAATCTAGCAGTTCGAAAAACCTTTGGCTTTATAAAACGTTCGTGAATAAAAATCATTTGTATCCGATTTTCATGTCTACGTCTAGTCGAAGGGATGATAATTGAAATAAATGTCAATTTTGAACTAGGTAGTTTAGAATCGAGAAAATCTTCATGTCACCGTAGTCAGGATAAACGTGCCAAATCATTTTCAGTCTGGAAGACCATACGAAGAGTGCAATTAGATAAAAAATGTGAGGGTATGAAAATTTGACAACTTGAATACATGAATAGGTACGCCATGCGGCGCGGTATATCCCGTACTTTTGACAGTAGCGCTCGTAAGAACACGTGACAACCAGCGTTCCCAACCGTGCGATAATTATGGTACGTGTACGATCTTTGAAAGAGATTTCTCGAATACATTCTGGGACATTTTGTCGTTTGATCAACTAGCTATGACCCACTAGATTCACTGTCATACTTGTACATATTCTATCTGTAATTTAGTTTTATATTATATAATAAAAATTCTTTTAAAAAATTCATTTCAAACATGCTTTTGATTTGTTCTTATTTTCATTTTCCACTTTTATTTATAATTCAACCCACGCAATTTCTCTATTCCTTCCGTCTGGTCGGGATGCGAGATGGGTGTTGGGAGCAGGACAGGGAATAGAAACAATAAAAAGAATAAAAAAGGGAGGAGAGTTGGAAAATGTGACAAATGCGAGAAATAGGAAATGAGATGAACAAAGTTAAAAAAGCAAAGGTTCTAGAAAGAGATACATGAGTTATAAGATTTACTATAGGATATGAGAACTAGTAATAGGTAATTATGTGGGAGCCATTACAAGCCAGGAGGCAAAAACAGATTTTAAAACACGAAAAATGGGGAATAAAAGAAAGATAGATGCAGTATAGGTACTCCAAGAGAGATGTAAGAGGAATAGGAAATGGTATATGATATATTATGTGATATAAGAACCAGCATTATGCGAGAGCGGCAACTCGATTAAAGACGGCATTTTATAAGTGCCATGGAAACACCCACCCACTCTTACCCACCCACACTATCGTGTGAGTTCGTTTACTTAGGTTGCAGCGCTCAATCTGCGCAACTATTATACACATATCGATAGACGATATGGACTGCATCTGCGCGTATTGTCGCAGAATTTTGAATCATTCACGGGGGAATGATATGAACTTACGATATCTTAACATTATCATTACAAATTTTAAGGGGTTACACCACCTTGAGATTTTCAAACAATCGATTTTCGGTTTTATTTTTTTTCTTATAGTGTGAACTTTGAGGAAAATTTTGAGCCCAAAACGAAGTCTGTACCTACAATATTGACGAAGATATGATTTTTTTTATACCGCACAGTGGAGTACCCTAAAGGTTGTCATAGTGATATCTTGCGCACTGTTTTTAGTTTGCAAGAGCTTGTCGACCTGTACGGTTCTAAAAATTTATTCTCTGTTCGAAATACTACAGTTATCATATTCACTATGAAAAGAGTGTACGCGGGAAAAAAAGGTACTCACAGTAACCCGACTCGGGCTGCGAAAAGTGCTCGACGAAAACCGCCGCTAAATCGTCATCAGATGGAGCAAGAGGAAGCGAGTACCTCAACATCGGCAAAGAAACTACAACATAAGGCTCATGTCAAAGTGCCGGTTGATCCAACACACGGTTACCGAATTTTGAATTTCGTTGCTGTGTTTTCCGCAATAAGCGATTACGTGCATTGCAAAACATGCGGGGGAAATGTGAAGTTCAGTGAATCCAGTATCCGAGGACTGGGATTTAAAGTTGTGATTTTGTGTGATGCGTGCGAAAATCGAAGCGTAAGTTCGTGTCCTCTCGTAGACGGTCATGCGTATGAAATAAATCGACGCTTTGTTTTTGCAATGCGATTCCTTGGAATAGGCGAATATGGCATGCGTAAATTCTGCGGACTCATGGACTTACCGAAAAGCATTTATCAATCGTTTTACGATAAAGTATTGAAAAATATTCTTACTGCCACACAAACCGTCTGCCAGAGGTCCATGAAAAATGCAGTGAATGAAGAAAAAAAAGTGACTGCAGAAAGAGAAGACAAACCACTAGGAATTACAATTTCTGGAGATGGCACTTGGCGAAAGCGGGGATTCTCGTCTTTACATGGCGTGGCAACTCTTATAGGAAATTTTACAAAAAAAGTAGTTGATGTTTGTGTAAAATCATTGTATTGTAAAGAGTGCGAGTATTGGCAGAAGCATGCCAACACTGCAGAGTACGCAGAATGGTTTCAAGATCATCAGAATAATTGCTCCGCTAATCACGAAGGAAGCGCCGGAAAAATGGAGGTGGATGCGGTAAAAGAAATGTTTTCACGGTCTGAGGACCTTTACGATGTAAAATACTACAACTATGTGGGCGACGGGGATTGTAAGACCTTCAAGGCAGTAGCGGAATTGAAACCGTATGGTGACAATTTCGAAATAAAAAAAAAAGAATGCATTGGACATGTGCAAAAAAGGATGGGCACAAGGCTCCGCAAGGTGAAAAAAGATAATAAAGGACTTGGTGGTAGAGGTAAACTTACAGAGAAGCTAATAGACGAATTGAGCGTTTACTACGGATTGGCGATAAGAAATCATTGTAATTCTGTAGAAGACATGAAAAACGCGATCTGGGCGACTTTTTATCATAAATCTTCGACCAACAAAGAGCCTCAACACGAACTTCGTCCGCCTGGTGAAACAAGTTGGTGTGCGTAGCGAAAAGCGGAAGCACAAGGAAACCTTCGCAAATATCAGCATAAGCCTGCACTTCACAAAGATGTACAAAAAGCAATTCGCCCTGTTTACGAAGCTCTCACTGACGATGCTCTACTCGAACGATGTTTAGGAGGATATAATCAAAATTGCAACGAAAGCCTAAACGCTGTGATATGGAAAATCGCACCGAAAATCAGTTTCAGCGGTCTGACAGTAGTTGAAATAGCTACTTACCTCGCTACAAGTATTTACAATGATGGCTACAGCAGTATTTTGTTAATATAACACATATTAAACATAACCATCGGACCTAGTTGTTATGACATGTGCAATGCCGAAGACGAATACCGTACATCGCTTGCTGAAAAACGCGCGAAAGAAACGACAAAAGAGGCCAGAACAGCTCGGAGAAGGTCAAGATTATCTCTAGAAGACCAGCAACTTGCTGAGGAAGGACCCCAATATGGAGCAGGAATCGCCGATTGATCGTATAACAAGGTAAGCTACAAATATTCAATGTTTTCTATTGCTGAAACCGCGTCAAAACTTTAAACGCGTTTTTCTCGAAACTACATTTTTCGAGTTTGCGGGAATGATAACTCAATAACGGTTATTCCGATCGACTTGAAATTTATACCACACATTTATAACACTATTATCTATGGAACTACGTAGGGTTTTTTCGATATTGTTAACCGTTTTTGTTTTATTAATGTTTTTAGCCCGGAATTTTTCGCGAAAGACGAAAAAAAAATTCCGCGTGCAGCCAAAAATCCATTTTCGATTTTTTCACAAAAATCCGACGTAGTTCCATGTATTTGACCATACTAAAAAACATATTTTCATCGCATATGTTTCAGATGAACTGTCATGCAGTTATGATTCCCGCAGAGCAGTGGTGGAAAAAAAATATTGATGCGCGCGGAGGCGTATATCTCCGCCAATTATAGATATTCTCACATTAAAAAAATACGTTTGGAAAGCTGAAATGTTATGTTAAAAGTGTGTAAAAACAGAAATAAAAAACATGCATTATTTTGGCTCCAAAAAAATCATGAAAACTGAGTCTTATTTCAGCCTCTCAGGGTGGTGTAACCCCTTAAATCATTCACAGGGGAATGATATTAACTGACAATAACTCAACATTATCACTAAGAATTTTGAATCATTCACAGGGTAATGATATTAACTTTCGATAACTCAGCATTATCATTAGGAATTTTTAATCATTCACGTGGGAATGGCGTTAATTTTCGAGATTTCAATATTACTATTAAATGGTCTCTCATTATTTTCGCATCTCGCGAATAGACTTGCCTCGCAGGGTCGCCACCCAGTGCGATTGTCGTTGCGTAAGCCGCAGCATATACTCCACAGCTGTAGGGGTCGGGTTGCCTTGTAACAGGTTGGAGAACTATACTTCCAGTATCGATATGCGGATATCGCTTAGAAATGTATCGCTTCTCTTCCCTGCTCAAGAACTCGTATTCACTATGGACAAGACCATCGTTAATGTAAACATTACACGTGTCGTAATAAACGCAGCACCAGTATCGGCAGACGTTACCGCCAATTACACAGGTCAACAATTTTTATTTTTTTTTCTGCCTTCTGTTTTAATGCTTAAATTTTGATTCTAGACATCAAAAAACACTCAAATTTCCATTTTTAGCTTTTAAAGTTTGCTTTTTTTTTTCATTTTTGAACTTGAATTTTTGTTATTTTATATTTATTTGCTATTATTTATCACAAATCTTGAATAATGAAGACTCGAGTGTTCAGCAAAAACTTTTTTAATCGTAATTTAAAAAAAAATAATGGAAAAAAATATATAAATCTATCATTTTTCATTTTTCTTAAAAGTACAAAAAATCGCTCTAGTTTCTTCAAAAGCAAACTTTGATCGACAAAATTATTTTTCCCCTTCTTATTAACGTAGGAGCAACCAAAATTTCATATGCAGAAGACAGACCCAAAAATCGTGTTGACCAGTGTTATGTGTATATCCCTTCGAAAAGGGCTGCATGACTTGATGCAGTTATAATATGCTGTATAAAAAGCAGGATTGCAACGAAAATCGGTATTTTCTTGTAATATATTCTGAAACTAGTCGATGCTTGAGTCAGCAATAAGTTTCTGGGCGACGAAACGTTTGCCTCGACTTGTTCGACCGTAATATCTCGGCGTACAATTTCTAGCATCTTGATAGCTTCGTCAGAAGCCTCATTGTCATCGTCAATTTCAATTGCTACCCAATCGACAACGACGGTGTTCTTATGACTCTTCGAACTTGGACCGGCCCTATTCATGGAATCAAGCGATGCAACTTTCATCTCTGCAGGCGGTTTGTAGATCTTGTACAGTTTTGTACATCGTCAGACTCACCAATAGAACGAGCACGTTTTTTTCGAAGCTCTGCAGCTTCTTGGGCTTGGATAATATACGTAGGATCGCAGATCCGCATGTTTCTATTCCGACGACTGTCTATAATTTCTAGAAAATCGACAAAGAAAAGGTTTCATTTTTGATTCCCAGAATCCATCGTCTCTGGTGACTTTCACGAGTTTTATACACGTCGCCAACTCAGTCGACGACCAGAGCGCGAGTTGGCAATAATTACGCTTAGTTACGAGTAACTGACCTTGTATTTGGTAATGATACTTGTGATTCTTATTCAGTAGGTTCTTGTCCTTCTTGTCGAAAATAGTCCGAAGATTCGGCTTTTCGGCTATGGCCTTTTCTCAGTCAGTGTTCTAGGTTGAAAATGGACATTTTATTTCAACGATTCCATCGTCGTCTATCGGACCGTCTGCAAGCCCATACTGAGTAGCAGTAACGTCGATTACCTTCGGGAACCGAATGCTCGCAACCATGTTCGCGCACGACGTGCCTGGCAACATACGGCATATCGGCCCGAATCTCGATGCTGTGATGATCTCAGTACGCAACTGATGCCACAGCTCAGAATCGCTCTGCGATATCGTATCTCGCTCGATCTATCCCGCGTTTTTCTGGTACGACTTTAATTTTTCAATGTGTCGTTTAGCAAGAACATCGAATACCTCTTCGTCGATGTCTGGCTTTTTGGCAGACGAACCATAGTCCTTGTCAACGCCGCGATGACTTCGCATCCTGCGACTGCGTTTTTGCAACCTGCATAGGCGAGTACCGTAATTATTACGATACCTAGCCCGTTCCATTTTCGCTACTGCGATAGGAGTATAGTGTGTCACATGGCGATGTAACTGAGATGAAACCGAGTGGGTGTTATATTGCACAACCGCTCCGTAGCATCTCATTTGGTACGAGTTTTTCATACAATGATTAATTCTTTTTCCAGAATTTAATTTGTTCACTTTAGAATTGCACGCCTCTGCCACATTGTTGGTAACATTTTTCAATAAGCTGTTGGCGTGACAACTCAAATAGCGCACTGCATCGTAAACGGAGGCATAAACTCCGGTTCGGTGAAGTTCCCCCAGCACATTCTTACCATTGGACTCAGATACACAGTCAAATGGCAGTGTATGGCAATTGGAGTGGTCACCGTACACATGAGAAAATATATTTAATATATCTATACAGAGTTTCGTTGTTTTTTCGTCCTCTCATATATTTTTCGCATTGCGGAGATCTCTCGCTTTCTCTACGTTGAGACAAATTTTTAAACCGCTAGGAAGTACGTGCCGTCGGAATTGAGTGACGTTCTGTACTCCTTTTTGCGGGAGTTTCGCAAGCTTCGTGAGGGAAGCAGCTCTCAACTTGCGGCACAAGTTTCGAAACAAGTGATTATTACACTCGATTTTATCGACGACAACTATGTATTCAGCGTACGGATTATTATCTCGTATAGCTTGACGTTCGCTGTTGTCTCCGTCCGCAATTAGCGTTTTATATATTAAACCGTTGCACTCAACGCTATTCCGGAAACCTTCGACAATAATGTCGGTTTGCACTGCGTTTGAACTGCGGTTAAGCCCCCAGTTTTTGAAAGAGGTGTGAGGCGGAGGCTCCTTATTCAGTTGCTCTGCTCTCGCGTGGGTTACACAATACTTGTTGCGTACACCAACGAATAGAGCTAACTTGGTCTCACGACCAATGATCATGGCTGCACCCGATAGCGAATCATGTTTACCACCCGCATAGGAGCGTTTTGCCCAACAACCATCCGCAATTACGTCGATGTACGGGACACCGTTTATAACATGCCCCTTTCTTATGGCAATTTCTTTTTCCATGGCTACAGTCCGTTCCCTTTCAGCTTCGACAACTTCATGGAAGTTGTCAAACAGCGTATCCCGATAATGTCGGTAGGTTGGCGCGGACATAGCCGGGATTGCCATCGCGGCAAGTTGTTCTTGCAACGTTCTATGGCCGGTACCCGAAGTAATTGTACCGCACACGGCACTTTGGTTTATCCCCATGATATTTTTGAGGTCGGGATCTGCCCAAATGCTGAACTTGTACCGACATTTCTGACACAGGAAATGAAGGTGAGTCCGCAAACCTTGATCCCATGATCTGACCAATTTCAGATCGCGAAAAGAACATTCCGACGAAACGGAATGGTTATCAAATTTTTTGTGCAACTGTTGCAGAAGATAACTTATATCGACAATGCGCCGACCTCCGATTTTGATCTCACGGACGTACTCGTTATCCGTGATATCATTTTCACCGACGAGCGCATTGTCGTCACTCACCGAAAGCGGCAAACTATTCATTTCCACTACAATCGCGGTCTCTGGGGTCGCAACCGCGACGCTAGCTTGGCCATCATGTTCGACGATGGTCGTCTTCTGGCGTCTGAAACAGATCGTGAATCCATAAGTATTTGCAGCAGGTTTACAACAGCGTGTATAGAAACGCGTAACCACCGGAAAAAAAAATGTATATTGTTAAGGGGTAGGCTAGGAAGAAATGAAATTAAGGTAATTAGAATTCCAAAACAAATCAATTTATTTACGAAAACTTAGTCACTTGACTTAACAACTGAAAAATTAGTTCTTCTCTCGAAGCCGGGATCCAGACTGACTGTCCTTCCGACCACATTCGTATTTAACCCTAATCCCCTCCCTGTTCGAGGGTTCCGAGATAGGGTAGGGGTGTGGTGCTTAACACGGCCAATCCTGATAGTACGATCGTCCTCGAGCGTGTCTTCTACGTCCTTCGCGAATCTGTATCTAAAACAGATTCACCTGGCAGCTGATCTGGTGCTGCCAGTATGATATCGGAACAAATTAATAAAAAATTTTTTTTTTTTTTTTTTTTGGGCCGCCACATTGTGGGCTTATGCTTAGTATGCTGCCACATCGTGGGCTTATGCTAGTATGCTGCCATATCGTGGGCTTATGCTAGTATGCTGCCATATCGTGGGCTTATGCTAGTATGCTGCCATATCGTGGGCTTATGCTAGTATGTTGCCACATTGTGGGCTTATGCTCAGTATGCTGCCACATTGTGGGCTTATGCTGCCTATATGCTACCACAAGGTGGATACATGCAAAGGGAATGTCTTACCCACGTGAGCTAGTTGCTCGTCTTGTGTTGGCCACAACCGCAGCTGATCGGAAGCACGGATAAGCGTGCGGCCGGTTTGCAAGTTACGCAGCTCATATCTGTGATTATCCAATACGCCAGTGACCTTTAGGGGGCCGTCGTAAGCTTGTCGCATCTTGCCTCCGGTATTGTTTGTACGCATACAGACAATATCCTGTACTTTGAATTCAATGGCAGGTCTATGCTTGAGGTTGTACTTTCTAATAAACTCGTCAGCATACTTTTTACTTTTCTCGACGGCCAATCTACGCTTTTCGTCAATCGAGTCACAGGAAGTTGTCCCCACAACCCCTGCCAATGCATCGGTGCGTGACATGTCGACTCTACCAGTCAATAGCTCAAGCGGTGCGTATGCAGTTGCAGATGATCGCGTGATATTCAGTGAATGTTGTATTTTTTGGAGTTCCTGGGTCCAATCACCCTGTATGGTGACGAGCTTCTCGTGCACGCTTCGAATTAGTCTTTCGACAGTGCCAGTGCCTCGATGATTACCTGTTGTGGTATAGTGCACTTGTGTGCCAGTTGTTTTACAATAGTCAGATACCATGGTGGATTCAAAAGCTCTGCCCCGATCGACATAAACCATCCTAGCACATCCGAACATTGCGGATTGTAATTCTAACATCTCTATAACGTTGACAGCGTTCGCAGCAGATACTGGCTTTAGAATACAAAACCTGGTGAATTCGTCTATTAGTACCAGGACGTGTTTCATATCAGCGATCGTAGTTAGTGGGCCGAGAAAATCGAGGTATATTGTATGGAAAGGTACGGTAGCTCGTTCCCGTTTTGCAAGTGTTATCGGCTGTACACTTGTGTTGCCTTTTCCAAGCCTGCAGTTGAGGCAATGCCTCGCGTATTTAATGAACGATTGTCTCATACGCGGAAACCAATATGTTTTTGCTGCTACGTCGTACCCCTTTTCGGCCGACACGTGAGATAAATCGTCGTGGTATGCCCTACAAATGCGTAACCTGTCCGCGGAAGGGACGTACCACACGAGCTCTTCCTTACCGTTGTCAATTATTTGGCGTCTGTACAGCATTCCGTTCTGAATTTTATAAAGTCGGTGTAATTCGGACCTAGGATGCGCGTTTAAGTCGCTGATTATGTTTTGTACTTCGGTCTCTTTAGCTTGTTCGGCTACTAACCAAGGTATGCACTGTTTACGCATTATCATGACGGGGTTTCTGCTCAAATAGTCTACGTGAGCTACCTTAGTTCCCGGTCGGTACTCTATGTCAAAATCAAAATCTTGGAGGTATATCCACCACCTAGCAATTTTTGGACTAATGTCCCTTTTTGTCATTGTAGATTTTATTGCGTTGCAATCGGTTATTATTTTGAATTTGATTCCGAGTAGGTATGGCCTGAAATGTTTAACAGCCGACACTACAGCTAGTGTTTCTAGTTCGTAGGAGTGCCTCCTGCTCTCTTCGACAGAGTTACGCTTGCTGTAGTAAGCTATCACGTTTCGCTCAGATCCGTCCCATTGTAGGAGGATAGCACCTACACCGATACTGCTGGCGTCAGTGTGTAACTCGGTGGGTCTTTTGTGGTCGAATATACGAACCACCGGTTTATTCGTGAGTAGCTCGATAATTCTTAGACGAGCGTCTTCACACTCATTCGTCCATTGCCATGGGACATCCTTACGCGTTAGAGAGGTTATTGGGAAAATAAGCGTTGCAAAACCTGGTATAAATTTACGGAAGTAACTAGCCAATCCGACGAATTGTCGCACTTGCCTTACGTTACTTGGCACCGGACTTAATTTTAAAGCTTGAAGCTTATTCTCACCAGGGCGTATTCCGGAAGCTGTTACCTCGCGACCGAGGTATTCTATGCTTGTCTGAAAGAATTTACATTTTTTATAGTTTAGGGAGAATCCAGCACCTGTCAGTGCTTGTAACACGAGGTCTAGGTTTGTCATCCCTTCTTCAATACTAGCCGAGGGTATGAGCACGTCATCGAGGTAAACTAGGGCTACGGTATATCGCAAATTTCCGAGTGCGTTGTTTATAGCACGTTGGAATACGGCAGGTGCGTTGGCCAGCCCAAAAGGCATACGGAGGTACTCATACTGGCCATCGGGGGTTACAAAAGATGTTTTGTCGCGCGAACCTTCAGCGATAGGTATCTGATGGAAGCCCGATGCCATGTCAAGGCTTGTGAAGTACTTACCTTTACCTAAACGATCGAGTTGATCATCGATCCGCGGTAGTGGGTACCTATCTTTAATTGTCAACTCGTTTAATTTGCGAAAATCCACGCACAGGCGGTCTTCACCGTTCTTCTTGCGGACCAAAATGACTGGACTGGCGTACGGGGAGCTACTTTCCTGAATTATATTGTTCATGAGTAAGTCGTTCACTATATCGCGTACCTTTTCTCGTTCAGAGTTGGCCATCTTATAGGGTCTGTAATAAATCACGGCGTCGTGTTTAAGTTTTATAGAGAGTTCGGCATTGTTCACCGCGGGGACTTTATTCCCGGTCGTGATATTTTGCTCGTATTTCGAGAGGAGCGTTAGTAGATTTGTATGATCCGCTTCGGTTAGTCCTGACTCGATATCCTGTTTATTGAATGCGCATATAGTGGGCTGCTCGCCAGTTAAAGTTACTGTTGGCATGGCACGCTCAATCCTGAGCCCCTGTTTGTCGTACACGAAGTAGAGACCTTGGTCGATGATGTCCCGTCCGATGAGTACATCGGTTGGTATATCGCTGTCACCGACCACATGTAGCGTGCAAACAAAATCTACATTTTCGAGCGACACAAGTGATTCGGCGGTTTCGGTTGATATTATCGTGTGTCCGCCCAGCCCCGAAAGTTTGATTGTGGATGACGACCGTGTTAAGTTACACCTGCTAGCTGCGCGTTCTGTAATAAGGCTGCAATCACCTCCGGTATCGAGTAGGCAAGAGAAACGCTCGCCACGTATGACCGCTGCTTTTTCTGGTTTTGCGTCTAGTTTCGTGAAAACGTGAATCTTTTCTTTACTCGTGCGCTCTTTCGCGAAACAGGTGGCCTCCGTGTGGCCAGATTTTTTGCAAAAATTGCAAGTCATACTACCGCCTGGTTTGGAGGAGTTTTGCTCCCGTTTGAGTTTGCGGCACTCGTGTCTTTTGTGGCCCACAATGCCGCAGTGAAAACACTTAACATCGTTGAAGCGCCGTCCTTGTTCACGACGTTTATAAGTTCGTTCAGGGCTATTAGGTTCACGTCGTCTCTTAGTGCCTCTTGTCTCAGTATCGAATCTACTCAAATGACCATATAGATCCGGCATGCAAACGGGTCTGCACGCATGTAAACTATCCCGTATACGCTGCTCTTCGATGAGATCGATCACAATGTTAACTATGGTTCCCTCTGGTATACTCCAATCAAGATGGCTAAGTAAGTTGTATTTATCACGAGCGTAGGCTGTAAACGTCCTCTCGCCTCGTGAGGTGTTATTAATAATCTCGCGCAGTTCATGAACATAGCTTCTGGCAGACGGAAAGTTATTGACGAGGGCTATGCGAAACCCTTCCCAATCTCTGCAGTCCGGCGTCCATGTTTCCCACCATGTCTTGGCGTCTCCGTATAAGTTAGTTTCGGCTCGACCCAATAGCTCGACTGCCGACCAATTATGCTTCCTTTTTAACTTCTCTAGCTGATTGCACCACGCATCAGCTGTATAGCCTGTAAGTTTATTCGGGTTAAACGGTGGCACGGCTATAGTGTCATGGTTCCGATCCATCGATTTTACTGCGGACCGTAGTATAGTCTGCAAGGCGGCAAGCCCCAGCACATTTCCTGACTGCACTTGCTCATCCTCTGACCAGTCAGCGTGCATTTTCTGAGTACACCCGCGAAAATGAGGAAGAGAAGAAAAAAAAAATTATTCCTCTTTCGCGAATCCCACTTCTGATGTTAAGGGTAGGCTAGGAAGAAATGAAATTAAGGTAATTAGAATTCCAAAACAAATCAATTTATTTACGAAAACTTAGTCACTTGACTTAACAACTGAAAAATTAGTTCTTCTCTCGAAGCCGGGATCCAGACTGACTGTCCTTCCGACCACATTCGTATTTAACCCTAATCCCCTCCCTGTTCGAGGGTTCCGAGATAGGGTAGGGGTGTGGTGCTTAACAATATATTGAATTCAAATTCATTGATTTTGGACGAATAAGTTGAAAGGTTGGTCCAATCCTTGTTGAATTTGGAGAAAAAAAATCTGGATTCCAAATAGAGCAGATTTCCCGATTCGAAGATCGTGTTCACGTGATCTACTATTACCAGTGGTTTACATTTTACCTTCGCGATTGAATGAGTTAATATTTATGCCAGCTCATGAGGCTGAATCTAGCGGCCGCTACCCCGTTGGTGAGCGATTACCAATATTTAATAATTTTCCAAAGATCGTCTCACGGGACTTTAATTTCTGGAATGTTTGTAATTGTTTAGATGTCAGTCGTGAGTATGTATACGAAATTTCGGCTCGATATTCGCTTGCAATAACTACGCGCGTTCCTAGCGGCCGCTAGCTCCAGTCGCTAGATCCAACTTCATTGCCGGCTCATTTCGGATTTCGACCAATTCAGGGTTTTGCAAAATTGCGTAAACTACGAAGAATAATAATGACGTGCACGTAAAAATAGTAATGGAATCGTGTTCGGATTCGCGCCCGTTTCATAAATGGAATGCTACAATGTATTCGACGTCGTAGGTATAGTATAGAACGCTCGACCTGCACTGTGGCACGGTATTGATGAGGATTCTCAGTAAGTATTGTGAGGTTCAAATAACGCGCGTATAATAATATTTGACTTTAAAGTACGAACTACGTGAAGCGTACATGTAACTAGGAAATCCGCTTAACGGAGAACGAGGAAGTGAGGACTTTGCGAGAAGACGTCGATCTGAACACACGCTTTTATATATTCCTCGTAACAGTCTAAATTATAAATTTTATCTTTATACATTTTTACTATCCAGATACTGGTATAAATTTCATATTCTCTAATCATAAGTAATTTCACATTATAATTCCAACCCGTAACGAGTATAATCACTGTAACTAATTATCAACTACGAAAAGAACGACGAATAATTGAGAAGTCTGACGAGACGTAAAATCATCACCATTATTGGAAAATTATACAACCACAGAGCCAGCAGGGTCAAAAATAAGATAAGTTACAAACTATACATTTAAGTTTAACAAAAAAATAAAAATTGTGATTAGAAATTTGAAAAGTAAAAAACAATATTGTATAAAGAGAATTTAACTAATAGAAAGAAAAATAGGAAAAAAGCGACGTTTATCTTTTATACAAAGATTTTAAATAGTATGAATGAATCGTGTGAATGAGAATTAGCATTAATTGTGTCTTCTTTTAAATAAACAATCTTCAATTTCTTGGAATCAAATATATGTTTTTTGTAATACCTGTTTTTTTATTCTAAATTTATTGGATTAGTAAAAATTCTAAATATAAGAATTTTAAAGAAGTAATAAAATTGTCACAGTATATGAGATGTGGAAAATCGAACGAAAATTTATGTATGCAGAAAAAGTATATAAACAATCGTACTGACCTAGAAACACCAAACATTCGCTGTTGTTTGAACAATTGTTTAAACAATACGTACTTGGGATTCCGCGCGTGCGCGGGTCGGTTATGTTAGGCTGCTACTTTTGTCCGAGGGTGAGCAAACGACGAAACTTAGCGGGATTGTTCGCAAAAACTCCCTCGAATGCATTTCGTGTCATTTCGGCATTTCCTCAATCTCAATCAAAAAGTGACTGGCCGTTTGATCAGATTATAAGAGCTGTAGTTGACCATAGGTTATCGTTCAAACGTAGTTCCGACAGATTGTTAATTTGTAAGTATAACGTGTTACGAACGTGTTGACGTGTTAGCTAACCCTCCAAAAATTAATTTGGTAGTCGTGCAACGCTCCTTAGTCATATCAGCGCCGGTAAACCTCCGAGCGCGTGCCTATGCTCCGCATGCAATTCTCTGCGAACTGCATCTTCATATCTCGGCTAAGGAGCAGCATCGGACAGTGGTCGGAAACGACCCGATACGCGCGCATAATGTTGAAAAATTTTGCTGATCCTCAGGTGTATCTTCTCTTCGGAATGTCGCCATTATAAATTCAAGTAATAATATCTATGTAATTAGAAATGCTAAAGAAATTTTAGAGAACGGAAATGTAAGCTATTAGAAACTCTGAGCTTGAATTTCAGACCTTGACGTAGTCCATATACTAGATCGCGATGAGTAATATGAATTCAAATTTTCGAAAAAAGACCCAACAAAGATGTTTTTACCATTTCATAATCATACACATTATGAACAAAATATGTTATTAATAATAGAATTACGAAAAAAAAAAAAAATCTTTTGCCGCACCGTAAGAAGTTGGGGTTTTAGCTGAAAGCAGGGCCTGGCGAGAAATGGGCGTCACGCTCTAAGATTTAGAGGGTGAAAGATGAATTTTCATTCTTTACATTGGATAAACGAAGGAGTATATCCTTCTTTCGTGTTAATCTATGCCACCTATGCATATATCGATGGCCTGAGTTCCAAATGTCGTAACCCACGAATGAGTTTCACGGGAGTGAGTCAAAACGAATTATCTTTGGAAATATTAACATTCATAATCAGTTACAATTATTTATGAAAAAAAATTATTTATGGAAAAAATTATAACTGATTATGTTTATTGATATTTACAAAGATAATTCGTTTTCACTCTCTCCCGTGAAATTCATTATTTGTGGGTGACGACATTTGGACCAGAATTTCACCCGCCAAAAAAGATTCAGAAGCCCGACATCCTATTGCCAACAGTTTGGATATTGCAAAAGAGTACCCTTTGGAATACCCCTAACTTAATTCAATTCCCTTACGGAAAAAAAATACTGAGAGCTCAGTACTTAGTACACAAATCTCACTACTAAGTACACGAATTTTCAGTACTTAGTACTAACACTACAGTACTAAGTACAGAGAACTAGTAGTACTTAATACAGGGGTACTAGTACTAAGTGCAGAGTACTAGTACCAAGTGTAGACTACTAGTAGTACTTAGTGCAAGACTACTAGTACTTAATACAGGGAACTAGTAGTACTTAGTACATGAGTACTAGTACGGATTTAAAGCATACTAGTAGCGAGTACGAGAGTACTAGTACTAAGTTGAAGAGTACTATTACTAAGTACAAGTGCACTACAGTACTCAGTACTGTGGCACTTTGACCTATCAGTACAAGAGTACCAGTACTATAAGTACACAAGTATTAACTGTGATTAATACCGCAGTACTATTACTTGAAATAATACTGCAGTACTAGTACTCGAACCAATACTCCAGTACTCGTACTCGAACCAATCCTACAGTACTAGTACTCGAACCAATACTGCAGTACTAGTACTCGAACCAATACTGCAGTACTAATACTCGAACCAATACTGCACTACTAGTACTCGAATTAATACTCCAGTACTCGTACTCGAACCAATACTGCAGTTCTCGAACTAGTACTGCAGCACTCGAACTAGTACTGCCGCATTAGTCCAAGTTCAGAATTAATACTACTGCTGTACTACAGTGATAGTCCAAATACTATTATATTGCAGTACGTGGACTTCATATACTGTACTGTACGGTTTTAGCTAGTACTTATTGGACTAATACCGAAGGGCTAGAACTTAAAGTAATACTTCAGTCATACTACACTAGTACTTGCCACCTACTTATATATCCCTTCTCAGTAATTTTTGTACTTGAAGTACTACGAGTACTGTGTGTACTCGCGAAATAAGTACAGCAGTACTTTGGCAGTACTTCAAGTACTGCTGTACTGGCAGTACTTTCAGTATTTTTTTTCCGTAAGGGTTGATTTTCGTTATTCGAGGATCTCTACTTTTTCTCCATCGATTATTGCATTTCATTTCCTTTATTTGGATTTAGGTGTAACGAATCGATATCTGCGTCGACCTCAAATCTAAAATAGAGTCCCTATATAGGTTCGGCTGACTGTTTATGTCGTCTACTTGTAGAATGAGGATTTTAGTCTACCGAATCGATTCTGGAATAGTCCCTATGTGCGGCTAACTCTCAAAAGTGTGAGGTTATGTATCGTCTGCTGGCATACGTCAGTTCAATGTATTTTTATTATTCAGATTTTTGTCCAACTAATCGATAGCTCCATAACCTCAAATCTGGAATAAATTCCTATGTCAGGCATACGTCACTTCAATGTATTGTAACGTGGCAAAACGTTAAGACCTCCTCCTTCCCAGCCTTACGCGCGTACCAGGTATCCAAAAACCGATTTCCGCGGTTCAAACCCTTGCCGCCTTATCTCGCGGAGCCATATTGACTGTACGCGTCTGCTAACAGCCGACTGGCGACCGTCAGCGCTCGCCGGACAGGTGGGAATGAGGTAAACCACCCCTAGCGGAAAAATCGCCATTCCCACTCTGCCTACTAGAAGAGACACCTCGTGTGTAAAAAGTTGGCCGAGTGCGAGTTCGCGAGAGAGAGAGAGAGAGAGAGAGAGAACGTGAGCGTAGTTTTTAAGTGAGTGTTTGTGTGTGAGTGAGACCCCTGCATCCACCGGACCTCGACTAGACATTTGGACTACCGGACAATCTACGACCCGTGCCTGAACTCGGACCTCCGTCGTCGTGTGATCGAGACCGAACCGAGCCACGCTAGAGCGCCGTACCGTAAGGTAGGATCCATCTCGATACTAGTCCTGCACCCGTGGATCACCCTAGAACCCCTAGAAGCCTCGAGCCGTTCACGTGTTAGAATTCAATCGTTCCAGCGAACCGTTGAATTCAAACGACAAGAACAGCGTCACGTGTTGTTTGTCGTGCGTAGAGCCGTGCCAGGATTGGTAACCGCTGCGCCGATATTCACCGAGATCGCGCCGACGCCATATCGCTACGGACTGCTGACGTCACGCACCGCACTCAGCTGCTGCGTGTCAGAGTACCGGCGCTTCCCCAGCCCTCCCCACCACCTCTCCGCCGCCGCTTCACAGCGAGCCGCAGCAGTCCTCCGAGAGACATCGAGAGAGACACGCAATCTCGCTACAGTGACAGCAGACTGTCAAGTAGCCAGAGAGGGAGAGACCGCGACCGTCGAGAACGATCGTCGCCTTTGCATTAGCTTTGGAAAATAGTTCATTCGAAATATTAGATATAGATTAGAGTCACTATTATAAATCATAATACGCCAGGTAGCGGGCGTGAACCAAATTCGCGACCTTTTCTTTTTTTCTTTTTTTGAATAAATCTGAGTAAACTAAGATCACTGGTGTCGTTATTTCTCGCCCCCACGAAATCCCTCTATCACTAGTAGCTAGCCGGAGGGTCCCAGAGAGAGAGAGAGAGAGGACTTCCAACGAAGTCTGGCGCCCAACAACAACCCCTACTTACAAGTTGGGCCAGGTTTGTATTCGGCTTCAATTCCTCGGTACCCGAGCCCAGGAAAAACCCGTTACAGTATTTTTATTATTCAGATTTTCTGCCAAGAAATCGGTCCCTCCACAACCCTAAATCTGAAATAAGATCTCATTTCCTATGTTTGGCTTTTAGGCTGGCTGCCAGAAATGTGAGATTGTGACGTCGGGGCAGGGCCGTGGAGAGCCGAACCGGGCCCCGGTGCATTGGGCGCTCACGGGCCCCCCTTCATATAGAACATGAAATCAATTCAGTGAAATGAAATAGATATAATTATTCAAATAATATTATTAATTTTATTGAAAGAGATATACATTTGGTATCGTTGAACTTCCATCAAATGCTTACTTCGGTAGATTCATTTGGTAAAATTACATTTGAAACAAAACATCTAAACAAGTCCACAGGAATTGAATCCGTCGAAGAAAAACGACATCCTACATCTAAATAAGTCCCCAGGAATTAAATCAGTCGAAGAAAACCTTCCGGGCTTTTTGGTCAGTGAACATCGAAATGACTGAGTCGAAATTTATGCTGCGAGCCAGCCCGGACTCCAATGCCAATGTTCCAAGACTTGTCAGGCGATTTTGACCCATGGTAGAACGTAAAAAATTTTTGACTCGAGACAACAGACTAAATGAACGCTCCCCTTCAGCAACACTGACTGAAACAGTGCAGAATATTCTTAGTGCTATGCAGATGTTGGGGAACAGCACTTTCAACTTCAATTTATAGAATTTATTCAGCAATCGTAATGGTGGTAGTGAGTCAGATCCCAAATTAGCTGTATGGATAGCTTTGAGATGGATGATTTCATCGATTAAATTCATAGAAATGTCAATGCGATAATCCTCACAGAATGCCACTGCCTGTTCTCTGAGTTCTTCTTCCGCCAGTTCCTGATATTTCCACAAAAAACTGAATTTGGTTTCGAGGTTTTTTACGGCCTGAAAACGTCTTGTCATGTTCCCAATTAAACAGTCCAGGAGGACGTAGAAAACCTCCTGTTTAAGGGGGTATCCACACCTTTGATTTGGTAAAAATTCTGCGAAAGAGATTGTAATTTTACAGCGAATTTGAGAGTCTGATCAAATCCAAAAAAATCATGGACTTTGAGGAGGGTTTGACCCTCATTATCCATATTCAACAATGAATATTACTTTGAGTCTAATAGTAGTTACGCTGAATATAGAAAAATACAAAATTACTCGGTTGTCGTAAAGAATCAGGAGCACCGATGGACCGGTTCTAGAATATTTGGTCTTCGATTGTTCAGAAGAGAAGCCTCTATCAGATGAACATACAACTTTTTGATGTCGCGAAAATTGCCTAACCTATCTAGTTTTTACTAAGATTTTTTGAATTTTTCAATTTTTTTGCTCTATTTTTTCTATTATCTCAACTAAAAATGGTGATATCAAAAAGTTGTATGTTCATCTGATAGAGGCATCGATTTTGAAAATTTGAAGACCAAAAACTCCAGAATCGGTCCAATGATGCCCCTGATTCTTTACGAGAACCGGTAAAAATATTCATTCTCCAGAAATCAACTTTTAAACTTTTTTTTTTTTTTTCTTTCCTTTATTTCCTAATTTCCACAGAGAAGAAAATGTCGTTACAGGAAATCAAGTTTTAAGATTTTGCTTATGATTAATATGCTGGATCTGCAGCTGCTCTCGTATCGATGTGTTATGAGTCGAGTCTAGACCCATGTGCCAGGCGGAGGTTTGTAGTGAGTTTTGACCTGTTCTGTCCAACAACAGTGTCCGGTAGGTGTCTGCTGAGGTTGCTAAAAGAAGAATGAATTGCTCTAGGAAAAATCTGATCGAAATTTTTTAAAACATGAAAATTCTTCAGAATTCTTGATCTGCAATATTTTTGAGATTCAGAAGATGCTAGCACAATTTCTATCAATATTCCAAAAATTCTTTAATCTTTCATCAATCATACCTATTTTCTTATAATATATAATATCAAACTTTCACAATTATTACATTATAGAAATACTCATCTTTTTAGCAATCTAAACATGTAGTCTCCTGGCATCGATTTCAAACGTAGTTTTTGATGAATCATCTTCTTTCGATTCCGAAGTCTCATGTCAGACATATATACACTGTGTTTGTTTGATAATGAAAATCACTATTGGCTTGAATTCGTAATGAAAGCACGACGATTTACAAACAATCGGACACCTAACCTCGAAAAAATGTAGATCGCAGCCATGTGTTCTGTCAATGATCACAATTCGAAAGAATATTGAAAATTAAATATGTGTAAAAATGATCATTACAAACAATTGGAAAATCACAAAAACAAATTCATAATCAAAATATATAAAAACGTCATAAAAGTAAGACAGTGATGTTCGCGGTCTTGTACAATATTTATGACACCAACATGTGGGTCTGCGCGCCGCGCAGCGACGATTCGTCGCAGCGCGGCCCTGTCGAGGCTGTAACTTTTCGAATCCTCTAGATTTTTCGATGCCGATTTATTTACAGGTAGATTAGGTCACTAGCATTCCAAATAAAATATAAAAACAAAAACGATTTTTTGAAAATTCAAAGGTGTAGATTACCCCCTTAAATTGAGTCTCAGGATCAGACTCAGTTACTTCTGCATGTGATTCGTCAAATTGTCGCTTCCTAATTTTACGTGTCTTTTCTGTAAACGTAGGTGAAGTGCCTCCATTCTCAGCTACAATTTTGCATTCTTGCAGGATACATGACCCCTCAATTGATCCCTTAAAACTTTCAGTTTATCAATTAAGCTCTTGATATTCTCCGTCTCCACATCCAGTGTTGCATCTCTAGCTTGTAGGACAAGGATTTGATGGTTGTTTGTTGTTAAGACTTTAAGCCAAATAGAAGCCAGCAGAGTACACTCAAACGTCTGCATGTACGTTCCAATTCCCTTCAAATCAATTCTTGTTTCTGCACTCAGATTTGAAAGTTTGATTTCCTCAATTGCACTTAGTAATCCAGGGATGTGAGCTGCGAAAGGTTTCACACTATCCACGCGAGCTGACCAACGTGTTTGAGACATGCTGTGCAAGGAGCATCCAATTTTCTCCCGTAAAATTGACCATCTTTGAGGACTCGAACTGAAAATATTATACAATTCTTGTATAATACCAAAAAAAGTGATGACTTCTGCACAACATTCAGCTGTATGAACTCCACATAGATTCAAGCTATGACAGCCACAAGGTGCAAATGTTGCCAGTGAGTTATCCCTCAGGATATGACTCTGTGCTCCTTTGTAATGATCGCTCATATTGCTTCCGCTGTCATACCCTTGCCCACGATAGTCAGCAAGTGGAATGTTGTGCTTTTGTAGTGTGCTACGAATCAGCTCAGCAATAGCTTCGCCTGTTTTACCATTGCAGTCTACGAACTCCAAGAATCGTTCTTCGATTTCCCATTTCCCAGAGTCTTTGTCGAATAAAACGTAACACAAAATGACAACAGTCTGCCCAACATGCGCTGAATCAGGGGTTGCATCGACGATAACTGAATAATACTTGACTGACTCCCTCTCTTTCTCTATAATGCGAACAACTTGAGTAGTACAGCAATCGATAAATTCATTTTGCGTTTCAGGTGCCAAATAATGCACTTGGAGTCGTTTATCATTTGTTTGAGATTCCTTTACCCTCTCCAGATGTTCATGCAACAGAGGGTCATAATGACCGATCAATTCCAAAAGACCAAGAAAGTTGCCATTCTTTGGATCACCAATTAAAGTATTACTACCTTTGAATGCCAACCCTCTTTCCCCAAGAAATAAAACAACATCCAGAATTCTGTGAAGTATCTGTCTCCAACGAGCTCCTTCATTTTTGATACTTTCTAGTAGCAGAAAATCCACCGAAGTTGCAGTTTGAGTCCTCATTTCACACTGACGCCACTTAACGTAACAAGCTTTGTGCTGTTGACTGTTTTCATACTCAGGAATTCTCTCATGCAACTTCTTCCAAATTTTTTCTTTTGAATAGCCTGAAGATTTTGTCAAAGCTGATCGTGTATTGTCAGACATTTTACTGAAGAGTCGACACGGAAAACAGAACAACGCTTCTTTTGATTTACTCCAAACGAGCCAATCGCGTTGAATTTTTTCTCCATTCGTAAGAGCAGTGTAAAGTATGCTTTTAGGGAAACGTTGGCCGCTGGCATCATCTGTGAACTGGAGAGGATGTGGCTGAGGCCCCGGACGTACAGCTTCTTCTATTTCACTGGACTTTATTTGGATAGAATCTATACGACCGATGTCGAAGGTGTTGTGCATCTCATTGGATACCTTTTGGCCTGTAGTTTTTTGATGAGAATCGTGTTTTTCAGCCAAATTATTTGGAATTACTGGCTGAGTCGGCTCATTTTCGGCCTGTGAATCCGCTTGTGTTGAAGTGACGTCGATTTCTACATTACCTCCATCACTTCTGGAAGGATCTCGAAGACTGATATTAGTGTCTTCGTCTCCATCTCTCTCATTCACTCTGAATTGAAATAGGTCCAACCTTTGCTGTCCTTTTTTTTTCTTTTAGACCTTTGAGTTTCTTCTCGGCGCGTTTCGCAGCTCCAGATTTATGCTTATATTCCATACTTATTCATGTAAAGAATTGTTTGACTGTCTCAAAAACTTGGCTCACTGACAAAACCTGTGGATGAACATTAGGGTGGTCCTTATTTGGGGTGTTGACGAATTTCGACAAGCGCGCCCCCTAGACACGTTCGGAATAAATTCAAAAAAAATGTGTGCAAAAACGGAGCGCTGTAGTCCAATTAGAAGACGTGCCTCTAAGCTCGTTTTGTTTCTCATTTGAATAACATGGGATTTTCAGACTACTTTGTAACGGGTGGAGTACCCGGTTATAATTTTATGGGGGTTAGGACGGTGGGTGAGGAGGGAAAGTAAAGACGAGTATGATATGCGTTCGAAACTATGCTTGGGGGTTTATTCAATTTCTTAAATCTAGTACAGGTGTGACTGGGTGGGTGTGTGTGGATGTGTGAGTATGACGATAGGTGTATTGAAGGGTTAATACTGAAGTTATCGAAGGTCTGATGAAAAGGTACTGACCTTAGCTTGTAGAGGTTTAGGAGTTGCACAAAAGTTGCGGTTTTCTCGTTCGCACTTGTCGTTAAGACGGTAGTTACTTGAGTGACGATCGGTCCTCGCGGCCGATCGTCTTCGGCTCAATTCGTGTATTCTCGGTGTTTTTGAACTGCTTCGGTTTCCCCGCGTAGTTTGGGGAGGTTTGTGACTTGCTATGTCACAACTTCAGTCATTATGTTTTTGAGTTGTCCCCGAGCACGCAAAAAATCCTTTTTTCACATAAATCTGTTGTTCATGGGTACAACTACGCGTATATTTTTCCACTAGTCGTTATCACAACCTTTACGCCCCCCATCCCCCTGATATCGGGGCACAACGGCAAATTGATATAGTTTGTAAAAAAAAGTAATTGTACATGTGGGAAAAAATATGTATTTCAATTAGTATATTTCAAAACACATCGTTTACACTTTATGCTTTTTAAAAAAATAATAATTAAAATTAAAATGTTTTGATCACCGTCTGTTTTTTGGATCGGGAAAGCTTTTATGATATTCCGAGACTATCTGATGAATATACTACTTTTGATCTTTTGCTTTTGTCCACGGGCCTGGTGAAGTTTTGTAACAAAATGTACGCGTAGTTGTACCCATGAACAATTACCCCGGCTGATCTCCCCTCTTGTCGGGCCTGCATCGGGGATCTTGTATCTGTTATTCAAATTTATTTATGCATATGTTTCCAACAAATCCAGCGGATTGAAAAATATGGATGAACTAAATGAACGAGCTGAATGAACCCCGACTTTCACATACAATTTCGTCTATCCTATATTCGAGTTTCAGGTTAGCTGTCAGTCGAGTGAGCTTATGACGTCTGGGATCCGATATTGATTTTTCATACACGGTACTGATTTTCGGAAAGATTAATATGAAAGAGCGGAGTACAATAAATAAACAAGCAATAATGTTTTCTCGTAACGCAAAGTCCGAACACGATTCTACCTATCGTTTGTTCGTATTTTAGGTTAACTGTTAGTCGGGTGAGGTCAGCCGTGTGCGATCCGATATCGAATTTCTGTGTTTTTTGTCAAGCGCCGTCAAGCGGGAGCGGCAGGAGCCAACATCTTACGTAAAGTGACGACATAGGAAACTTTCACTAGCGCCGCTGCTCGGTTTACAAGTAACCTGGCTGCAATTTCGGTACAGCGTACTGTGATCTCAACTAAATGTCGATACGGGTTGTGATCTCAACACAATGTCGGTTTTTTAGTTTTGAGTAACGAAAAATCAATCATTCTCAGCCATTTCTTCTTCATCAAATGACACGGGATTAGGCTCAAAGTGTTCGGTATTTCATTGCGGAGTGGCTAATTATCCGGAAAATGCGATTATCTATGAATAATCTCGCGATTTATGTGGTCGGTACGTCAATCTGTTCAAATTTTTGTCAAATTTTGGAAAAGTGAAATAATTAGCCACTTTCTGCCACAATTATGTGTAATCCCTCAAAGTTTCATTGCGATCGGTTCAGTAGTTTCGGAGAATTATTGATTGCAGTTTCCGAGGTTCTGACAAACGTTTCACTTTACCTTAACGCCAGTGTGCTAGGCACCGGGTTTATCTGTGACGCAGTATCTCGCAGTTTCGCCTGTTCTCTGAGAAACCGGCGACGTTGTGTTTTTGGCACGACGGATTGAGATGCCTTTCTTTTTCCACCGTACCGAATTATTTTATATAAATTAACACAAAGTTATCTACCATCAATTCAATAATTTACGAACCATATATGGGTGGTTCTACAAAAATAAGAATTATTTGATGGTACTTTTGTCCATATACTTTTCGAATAGTTTTATTAATCACAACTAGCCATAACTCAGGATGCTTCATTGTCGGTACAGAGACGGCCAGTCAACAAAATATATATTGAAGATTTTATAGACATTTTTCATAAAAATCTAGACAGGGGACTGAAGCTTCATAGAAAATCTACAAATTTGTATGAATTATTGTTTATTAAATGTCTTAAACTAAAAAATATTCAAATCAAACATGGTCTCAACATATTTTTACTTGAAATAGAACCAACAAAATAAGTTTTTTTTTTCTGCGAAACATAAAGTAAAATATTTTGTTCGACTTAACAGTATTGTGATAGTACTCTTATCCGTGCTTACTTGGTGAAGATTCATTGCACCTACATTCATTATAGTATTAGTATCACAAGTTGGTAGCTTAAACATTAAATTTTCGAAATCAGACATTTTTCCCTGTAATACGATGAATTCTACATGCCTTTATTCGCAAGCGTTATCAGAAGAACAGTTTCGGCAAATGAAAAACGTAGTATCGCCCTTTATGCAATCAGCTTGTGCCCATTGCCCACACGATGTGCATTGAATCCAGTCAACACCGGAAGTGTCCTCACTATATGAAGAACCACAAACTATGCAAAAATATTCTTCCAGTCTGTCCTTTGTATTTTTGCTATTTTTCACGATATTCTTCTTTTTTGCAATATGTTTAACAATTTTTCTATTTTCCGTCTTTTTCACCTTAATTTTATAATTCCGTTTATTCTGTTCTCTGTCTGAGTTTTTTTTTCCAACTTTCCAATCATTTATTTCTTCATCTGAAGATATTGGCTTCCAAATACTGTGTGTAGGTGATCTGCATGTATTTTCAATTTCTGATTCGGAATCACTGTATACATTAGCCATACCCAGCTTTCGTGTAGCTGGATACTCTACAATGCCCAATTCATAATGTGTGCATCCATCGACTTGACAAAAGCAACTCAGAGATTTCACCAGAAGTTTTTGTGGTGCATACGTATTCCCTGTTACTTGGTGTACTTTGAGGGTCCCATTGAAAGGAATTAGATTTGGTTGATGAGTCGAAATCAGTTTATTCATTTCTCGAATGTTTGAATCGGTCACAGAAAAGATTTTTATGTTGGGACATCTTTTCTGGATTAGGTCGCCAAATTCTTTTAAATTTGTAATATCACCGCCAGTGGCAACAACACTGTCAGATGTTCTTTTACATACAGCGCCTATTCCATCTGGAGCCCCCTTGCCGTGCCCAGCTTCGTGATAGTTCCACGACCAATTTAAAATTTCAGGGCATAGTAATGGCATTTTGCAGGCTAGAACATAAAACATCTGCTTGTTACGATATTGGGTAACTGGTCCATCACTCAAGAAGTGAACGTTTTCCACCGTGGGTGGTGTTTCGTCCAAAACAGGTTTCAAGTGAGCCCAAATCGCAGATACGTTGTGTGAAAGATTAGATGATATGGTGCAGTAAGACTTCACAGAGTTTTCAACGTAGACAACTACCGTATGAAGGGAAATTTGTGTCCGAGAACCTCCAAAGTGAAAGGACTGTACTTCCTCGTTATATTTCGTACAATAATTCTCCGAAAAATCCATATGTATTATTGCGTCTTTTTCTGTAAGAGATTGTTTTAATGTCTTTATCGTATTATATTGATGGACAATATTCAACTCGTGATTAAAAAATTTGACTAAATCAGTTTCCAATTTTGAAATAAGATTACGTGGCGATATTTGAAAAGGCTGCTTACTTTGTTTAACCACAGAACGTTGCTCTTTTGTTTTTGGATCGAATATACTTTCTATAGAAGAAACCCATTGTTTGTAAATAATTAGTTTTGCATCATTCAATTCACCATATGGTACAGTTTTCTTGCAGCAAACTTCACAAGATCTCGTTAGACATTTTTCATTATATCGGTCACAGCACAAGGAGAGTAACAAGTTCTGATAATCCGAAAATTTCAATATTTTTGCATTATTCAAAGCAGTCACAATCAATTGAATATTACTATGAAGAGTACACATGCACGTGTCTCGATCTGCGACTTTCGGAGCGACAATCCCAAAAGGCGTGAGTCTAGCAAACATAGAGTAACTTATAATGACATTACCAGATTTCAAATATTCTCTGTGTAAATTACGAAGAGTATCCAGGCGATAACGTTTTTGTTTTTTTAGTTTCTTCTTAGTAACAAATTCTTTTTTGCCTGCACATAATCTACTGTGTTTATCGTCTTCTAGAAAAGTTTGCACTATTTTCTTCAGAGGATTCTTAGATTTTTTAATTTGCTTTCTAGTTCCTGCCGATTCCCAAACCTTCTTGTATGTAATAATTCTATTCTGATTTTTCCATAGCTTATTTTGTTTTACAACCTGTCCTAATAGTAGCTTTCGTGCAGTTCTTTTTTCTGCGTGGCTCTTTAACTTTGCGTAGTTTTCAGCAATTTGTTTTTCTATTAGTTCACCAAATACAGCTTTCTTTGCTACTTCTGCTCGTGTTTCCGAATTTCCAGCTAGTTTTACCAATTTTGAAGTGGGTGAAAGTGGTTCTGATTTCTTTAAGCGACGAATCCTCTTCTTATATTTATGCAGTTCTGCTTTGAGTTTCGCTATCTTATCATCTTTTTTCCTAATTTCCAAATTCCGTTTTCGTCGTTGCCTTGAAGATCGCCTTATCGCCTCGATTCTTCTAGTTGTTTCATTCTGTTGTATTTCTTGCAATGGTCTATCATTTATAATTTCATCGCCCGAAATTGATGGCGTATTTGCCCTTATGAAATCATTTATTGCTTTTTGTGTTGAAATTTTTTTCGTATAATGTGTGGCTGAATAAGCTCTTCAATTCTTACGCACTTTGCTTTGTTCTCGAGGTGTCATTTCTGAACTGAGTTTCCTGGTTCCTTTTTCTTTTTTTTTTTCAAATATTTGAGTCTCTCCTTTTCTTTTTGTTCAGCCAATTTAGTGGGATCATTTTTTATTTTTTGATAGCGAGCTTTCTCAGCATCTCTCTTCTTTTGCAGTATCTCCTCCCTGCTCAATTTGTTCTTCGGCTTCATTTTGATCCGAAGAGAAACAATTATTTTGATGGATGAATAAAAGTTATGTGATATCTGCCAAATAAGAGTACAAAACGACTTCAAGATACAAAAGTGTATCCGATTGATCCACGTTTATCAGGCCCCTGGTTGGTTCCCAGTCCCCTGTCATTATTATTTCCAAGAGACTGAGAACAGGGGCCTGAGAATTTTCAAGTTATTGTTATCAAAAATACCGTTAGACTATCCAATTAGATCCAAATCTTTGGAAAAAACTTAAATATTGAACTCTTATACGTTTTTATGTTCAACACAAGATATTGAAGTAATAATTTTCAATGAAAATACTTACCAGGGTCCTGAGAAATTGACTGATCGAACACGTGCACGTACTAATGAACGGCGCGAGCCGGAATGAAAGAATGTATTAGATGCAACGAACTTAGAGATACACATTGATTTCGTTCAGAAGTGAATTCTGCCCTAGTTGTCACTTGTCATTCCGCTAACTAAATATAATAACACAGTAGCACATATAATAGCAATGTCAGAGGACTGATGACTGGAACTAGGGACAAAATTCGGCGCATTGAATGATCAATAAAAAATAATTTAACATGATTAATAATACTAGTATCGATATGAGTAACTAATATAGATTTCATATGTCACGTAAGATTCATATTCAATTTAATCGACGGTTTGTAAAGATATATTGTAGTTGGAATTTCGTATTTCGGACAACCCAGGGTACTGAGAATTTCTCAAGTAAAAGTCGATTTTTGGGAATAAATACATTTCTTTAACCGGTTTTTATTGTGTGCTCGTATCATTACACTTGTGATTCACCTTTTTATGCATTGAAGAATCGAGGTTTTTTTACGGAAAAGTTCAGAAAAGACGAAGCCGCGAAAATTCTTATTTTTGTAGAACTACCCATATACTATATATACCTGATGACGGCTGAAAAAACACTGAATATCCACGATAGCTATTTATGTAAAGACCGAGAAGTGTCACTTGCCGGTATGGGTTATTTCCACTATGAGCTGATATAGTGTCCTGTGACACATTCACATGCATAGACGAATTTCGGAAATTACCAATACCGGATTTGAGACTTCTTGGAATTGACGCATACAATATTTTATGCGATTCGTTGTTCGAAATTTCAATTGAAACTAACTTTAATTGATTGCGTCTTTGAATATACATTTTATTTTGTAATGTGTGAATGTAGTCAAAACTAACTTGACTATGTTCATTTAAATGAAACATATACAGGGTAATTCAGAATGCGGTACTTTCCTTACACCGGTGGATTCCTTGTGAAAATCTAAGACTAAAATTATTCATCCTAAAATGTCGGAAGCCAAGCCGTTTTCAGGTAGGAGCCATTTCCCGTGCAGAAATTTGTTAGGGCTGCCCCTGATATTAGCAGTGCCCTGATAGGGGTCCCGTATGGCGTCCTCAAGTAAGGACACCCTAGCAGAGCCTGGACTTGTCATTAATATGGGGTCCTTATGTAGGGATACCCTAACAGGGCCTGGACTTGTCCGGAATATGGCGTCCTCAAGTAGGATTGCCCAGCCCAACAAACGAAAAAGTATTGAAACGGATTGAGATTTTTCAATACGATTGAATCCGGTTTCTTTTTCCGATAATTCGTATAAGAACGAATCGAAAAATGGCAATCCGAATACGATCAAATAGGAACGAATAGAAAAATGGCAATCCGAATACGATCAAATAGGAACGAATAGAGATTAATTTTGGTATTATTTTTCAATACAATTCAATTCGATTCTTTCATCCGTTAATTTGTATTGAAACGAATTGAAAAACGACAATCCGAAATGGTCAAATAGAATCGAATAGAAAATAAATTCGGGTCTATTTGGAATAAATGAATTTCAACAATTTTTATTTGCACAAATCTCATGAAATTTATTGCAATACAAACATTTAAACAATATGTGATGATCATTTACATGATTATTAGTTCGTATAGAATACGATAATAATATTATTCGTGCTCGAAAATAATGACCAGAAAGATTTGATATCACTTGTCTTAATATACCTATATATTGTAACGTGGCAAAACGTTAAGACCTCCTCTTTCCCAGCTTTACGCGCGTACCGAGTGTCCAAAAACTGATTTCCGCGGTTCAAACCCTTGCCGCCTTATCTGCGGAGCCATATTGACTGTACTCGTCTGCTAACAGCCGACCGGCGACCGTCAGCGCTCGCCGGACAGGTGGTAATGAGGTGAACCACCCCTAGCGGAAAAATCGCCATTCCCACTCCGCCTACTAAAAGAGACACCTCGTGTGTAAAAAGTTAGCCGAGTGCGAGTTCGCGAGAGAGAGAGAGAGAGAAAGTGAGCCTAGTTTTTAAGTGAGTGCAAGTGAGTGAGTGAGACCCCTGCATCCACCGGACCTCGACTAGGCAGACATTTGGACTACCGGACAACCTACGACCCGTGCCTGTACTCGGACCTCCGTCGTCGCGTGATCGAGACCGTCTTAACCGAGCCACGCTAGAGCGCCGTACCGTAAGGTAGGATCCATCTCGGTACTAGTCTTGCACCCGTGGATCACCCTATAAACCCTAGAAGCCTCGAGCCGTTCACGTGTTAGAATTCAATCGTTCCTGTAATGTTTATCTGAGGATTGGGGAGATGAGGAGGTGGACTCAGAAATGATGCAGATGTACCATATACTAAACTTTATTAATTGAATTACATAACTGTACCAACGGGGTTACTAGCTCTACCGTCCAGCAAGTACTGCCGGTTACCTGTAGTCCGAGCCTTCTTCTCTCACACACACGCCCATGCGCACTCACTCATGTTCCGCTATTTCACATACATTACAGTTCCCCTCTTTTTGGTTTGAGACTTAGGTACTGCTTTTTGCCGCTAATCTGGGCGATCTACGCAGAGTATCAGGCACGATACTATTCTTGCCCTTGCGCTCGCAACTTACATTACTAACGATATCCGGCGTGTCGCAAATAGTCGCAGTCTCCCCTCTTTTTTGATGCGGCTGTATGTCGGTGCGAATTATTTGATTTACGTGCCGTTTAGTTACAAAATCGTCTTCGAATTTTACGTTGTACATCTCTGGCGAAATTCGATTTACAATACACGCTTTTGCGTTATTAGTAGTGTTTTTTCGGTAATCTTTTGCATAAACGATGTCGCCTTCCTTAAACTCTACATATCGCTTTCCGTGTGTGAAGCGTTGTTGATCAAATTGATGTGATTCTACTACGTTTCTGGTATCAAGTTTAGGTAAATCAAATCTCGTTTTTAAAGTTCTTTTATACATTAATTGGGCTGGCGCCACACCTGTTGTGCAATGAGGTGTGTTTCTATAATCCGACAAAAATCTATTTAACGAAAAATCTAATGAATGCCCATCCTTCATAATTTTCTTAACCTTGTCTTTAAAAGTTTTCACGAAATTCTCCGCCGCGCCGTTAGTGGCTGGATAAAAGGGTGCGGAAAATGTATGCTTTATTCTGTATTGCTTTAAGTATAGTTCGAACTCCTCACTTGTAAGCTGTGGCCCATTATCGCTGACTAAATGATCTGGGTAACCTTTGTCTGCGAAAATTGAATCTATTACTCTGATCAAGTTTTTTGCGGTCGTGTCATTTTTCATGTTGATAATGATTGGCCATTTTGAGTGTGAGTCTATTATAATCAAGAACATGCTATTATTGAATTTCGCAAAATCGATGTGTATTCTTGACCACGGCTTGCTTGGCCATAACCATGATGTTAGGGTTGCTTTATTGGGGTATGGTCTAGTTTCTAAGCAATTCGGGCATGAGTTAGTTAAGTTCTCTATCTCCCTGTCTATATTTGGCCACCAAAAATAATTGCGTGCCGTGTGTTTCATTTTGACTACTCCTAAATGAGATGAGTGTAATTCTTGTAACATTCTAGTTTGCAAGCTTTCTGGTATTACTAGCCTGTGCCCCCGCGACAAACAATTGTTCTCAAACTCTAATTCGTGTATTTTTGCATGAAAGCTTTTTTCCATTTCTGTCATTTCGGTATTTTTCGTCCAGTTCGATTGAATATATTTGATTACGTTTTTTAAGGTTTTATCACAACTTGTAGCTTTTGCCACCGCTGCAAAATCTATCATAGAACATTCCGCTTGCAAATAATTAATATTAGTGTACTCAGTTTCAAAAACGAGTGTACTGTCCTCTATTGGCAGCCTTGAGAGTGCCTCGCAATTGCCGTTTGACTTTGATTTTACTATTTCGATATCGTAAGAATATCCTGATAAAAAATAAGCCCATCTTTGCAAACGACTGTGTATCAAGGTCGAGATATTTTTACTGCCAAAAATAAACTTGAGTGGTTCATGATCTGTTTTCAAAATGATATGGTTTCCGTATATGTATTGATAAAACTTTTTGAAGCCAAAAATTATTGCTCCGGCTTCTTTGTCAATTATGGCCCTGTGTCTTTCGGCTTTCGGAATAATTTTCGACGCGAATGCTATCGGTTTTTCTTCGCCGTTAGGAAATCTATGCGACAAAATAGCTGACAAGCCATAATCACTAGCGTCACAAGCTAATACTAGTTTTTGCTTCGGGTCGAATAACGTAAGTACCTTTTCCGAGGTTATTTGACTCTTTATCCAGTCGAAGCCTTTTTGACATGCGGCGTTCCAATTGAAATTTTTTTCTCTACTTAATTCATAAAGGGGTCTGATGTGATCAGCTCTATTTTCTAAGAATCTTTCATAAAAGTTCGCTAAGCCTAGAAATGCTTCTAATTCTTTTGCGTTTTTCGGTATTGGTGCGTTTTTTATGGCATCAATTTTCGTGAGACTAGGTGCTAATCCTTTTCTATTTATAGCAAATCCTAATATTTCGATCTCATCTTTGAAAAAATCACATTTTTCTAAATTTACTCTTAGTCCGGCTTTTTCTAATCTACTAAAGATTTCTGTTAATATTTCAACGTGTTCTGATTCGGTTTCTCCCGTACAATATATATTATCTATGTAAATTTCGGTGTGTTTTACACCTTTGAGAAGATCTTCGATAATCTCCTGGCATTCCGCCGGACTTGAAGCTACCCCTTCGCTAAGTTTTGTATATCTGAACAATCCCTCGTGCGTGATTATTGTTAACGCGTTTTTTGATTCGTCGTCTAAACAGACTTGCATAAACGCGTGTCGTAGGTCTATTTGCGACCATTTTTTGCCTACACGGAGAGTATTGAAAATCTTCTCTTTTAGTGGAATTGGGTGTTTTTTAATAATCAATTGCGGATTTACAGTGAGCTTGAAGTTACCGCAAATACGCACTTCACCGTTAATATTAGTGTACTCAGTTTCAAAAACGAGTGTACTGTCCTCTATTGGCAGCCTTGAGAGTGCCTCGCAATTGCCGTTTGACTTTGATTTTACTATTTCGATATCGTAAGAATATCCTGATAAAAAATAAGCCCATCTTTGCAAACGACTGTGTATCAAGGTCGAGATATTTTATAAAAAAAATAAAATTAATTAATTATTAATGCACTTCGCCCATTCACTGCATGATACCTTTTCTAAGTTGCCTAAGCTGACTAAACGTTTTAATTCTTTCGAAATTTTTGGCATTATAGCAAAAGGAGCATGGTGAGGTTTCATCGGGACTGGCTTTACATTTTCTTTAAAGACTAGATGAATTTTTCTGCCTGTATAGCATCCTTGTGTTTCTGAAAATAAATCTGGAAATTTTGCCAACATACTTTGTTTCAAGTCCTCACTTCCTATACTGTAAATTTGAGATGCTTTTGTGTTTGTCATAAGTTTGAGTGTCCAAAGTCCAAATGCTTTGAGCCACTGTCGCCCTAATAGCATTGGCCCTTTGCCTTTGATTACGTAAATATCCAGTTTTCTTACTTGGTCAGCTAAATTCACGTTTAGAGCCTTCAATTTGCCTAACGGTTGTAGAAGCGTGCCTCCGTAACTAGTTAATTTTAATTTGTTTTCTACTAATGGGCAATTTGAGAAAAACTTGTGCCAATCATGTTCCGAAATGGCTGTAACGTACGTTCCCGTGTCTATTTCCATTTCGAGTATTTTATTGTTTACTCCAATTTTAACAAACATTGGCTCTGCTTGGATTTTGCTACATGCGTTAATGCTGCCAATGCTGTTGCAGTCTATGGAGTAGAAATCTGTGTCAAAACGTGAATGGTCGATTAGTTTTATTTTGGAATCACAACTGTGATTGCAGCTACAATTTGATTCTACTTGAGACACTGAATCGTCTCCCTCAACATTAACTAGATGCATGTTTTTTTCATTTCTTTTATCGGAATTGTAATGGTTTCCATTTTTCTTTGACAAAAATTTCTTTCCATTTTTTGCAATGCAGACTTTTTCTAA
Source organism: Tenthredo notha (assembly GCA_914767705.2). Taxonomy (NCBI): domain Eukaryota; kingdom Metazoa; phylum Arthropoda; class Insecta; order Hymenoptera; family Tenthredinidae; genus Tenthredo; species Tenthredo notha. The sequence goes on along the minus strand of OU611916.1, from coordinate 273,175 downwards.
ATGTCCCGATTTTTTACAAAAATTGCATATTGCCTTTGCTCTTAATCTACATTCTTTCGTTAAGTGATTTTTTAGTCCGCAACAATAACAATATTTACTTGTATTCGGGTTGTGATTTGTATTATTATTATATCTACCGCCGCTGCTTGAAGATGAAGGCTGCGCCTGTGCGTGCGATGTCGTCCTCGTGCTACCGCGCTGCTGCTGTTGCCCCATGTGTTGAATCGGCGTGTGGCTCGCTTGCCTCTGTGTTCTGGCAGCATTTTTCACGGCTGCTTCTCTAGTCATGGCTATTTCCATTGCTTTCTGGAATGTCAGATTTTTTTCGCTGAAGAATGCCACTCTAGTTTCCTGGTCGGCTACGCCGCATACGAATCTATCACATAATGAATCATCGAGATTAGCAAAATTACAATTAAGTGATAAATCTCTAACGAGGGGAACCCGCTAACTGTAACAAATGGATTTGCACGAGACTTTGCAGAATGAAAGAGTGATAAAAATGAGCGAACACGTATTTTTGCTTATCCGTAGACACTCAACCGTTTCCGAGAAAATAACGATCAAAGTTTTGACGTCGCTTCATGAGTCCGCTCGCGCGCCCGCTGTTCAAGCAGATCGGTGGCGCAGTGGCTAGCGTCACGGATACGAGATTTTGCGGCTCGTGTTCAAATCCCGGATAACTTTTTTTTTTTTTCATCCCTTCGTCAAAGTATGCTTCACCAATGTTTCTTATTTTATTGATAAATACAAGGACGCTATAGGGTAAGTCCGGTATAGTTGCCCCAGCGTGATGGTTTATAACTTTATATTTTATTGTGTTTTAATCGCAAATTATATTACTGTTGCATGAATATAATACCCTTCTACATTTCAAATGTCCATTTTATGAAAAAAAAAAAATATGAAGGTATATGAATGCTTGATAATCAAAATTGCTATTCAACTTTTTAATAAGGTGGGGCAACTATACCGGACTTACCCTATTCAAATTACATTTTATCATTCCAAAGCAATTGTCCGTTATTCCTGAATATGATGCAGGGTATTAGGTTTACAGGTGGGCTTGCTAGCCTTTGCCAAGCGGCCATCAATTCGTAGAAAATATTCCGGAATAACGGACAATTGCTTTGGAATGATAAAATGTAATTCGAATATAGCGTCCTTGTATTCATTAATAAAATAAGAAACATTGGTGAAGCATACTTTGAAGAAGGAATGGAAAAAAAAAAAAAAGTTATCCGGGATTTGAACACGAGGCGCAAAATCTCCAGTCCGTAACGCTAGCCACTGCGCCACCGATCTGCTTGAACAGCTGGCGCGCGGGCGGAGTGATGAAGCGCCGTCAAAACTTTAATCGTTATTTTCTCGGAAACGGTTGAGTGTCTACGGATAAGCAAAAATACGTGTTCGCTCATTTTTATCACTCTTTCATTCTGCAAAGTCTCGTGCAAATTTATTTGTTACAGTTAGCGGGTTCCCCTCGTAAGCCGTGCCACGAAGTCGCTTATTGATTCATTGGTTTTCTGCTCTGCTTTGTTGAAGATGCATCTTTCCATTCTCTCTTTTTTTTTTGGGCTGAGATGCTGCTTGATCATCTCTGTTAATTCTTCGAATGATTTTGCGTTTGGTTTTACTGGAGAACAGAGATCTAATGCCAATTTAAATATTTCTTTTCCCGCCAATGTTAAGAATAATGCTGCTTGACGTTCCTTTTTAACATCCCTACCTATGAAATAGATTTCCCATTTCAATACGTATTCGTCCCATGTGTATAGGTTTTTATTCCATTCCATTAACTCCGAACGATTCATGTCTATATCGTCTGTTACTGACTCTGATGTTTGCATCTGCGATTGTTGCTCCGACTCCCTTTCTTCTTCTTCATCTGTTTCGTTGTTTTGATTTTCCCTTTGCTGTAACAATTTTTCTGTTTTTTCGGCGTTGATTTGTGCTTGCCTTTTTCTCAATTTACGTATAATTATTCGTAATTCGTCTAATGTAAGAACATTGACAATATCTTCCGGAGTGAATTTAATGTAAAGCTCGGTTAATTTCTCTTTGCTCAACGGTTGTATGCTGATCGTCGTAAGATTGATCTCGTCCATGTGTTTGTAAACACACTTCGCCTGTCTGTAAGTGTTGAGCTATTTTCGTCTCTTTGTATACTTCTAGCGTCGCTTTGTGTCGCGATGTCTGCGTGTCGAAGTGTAGCACTGTGGTGCGAGATGAACCGGTATGGCTCTACTCCTTTGCGCTCTATTCGCGTCTGCTTACTCGCGACTGTTCCAAAGTTTCTGCCGATCTTAGTCGATTATGAGGATTTATATTTGAGTACTCACGCTGTATGTGTTATCCCCTGTACTCAATTCTCTGATGCCTCCAATTACTTTTTCCTCAGGTCTGCGCGATGGCTGCTGTGCCTAACTGTCCTCGTGTTGCGCTCGTCGCGGTTTTCGATATGGACAGTCGGTCGCTTCACGTACCTTTTTCCTTTTTTTTTTTTTTATTGGTGTTTTAACCTACTTTCATCCTCGTCGCCAGTGTAATGTTTATCTGAGGATTGGGGAGATGAGGAGGTGGACTCAGAAATGATGCAGATGTACCATATACTAAACTTTATTAATTGAATTACATAACTGTACCAATGGGGTTACTAGCTCTACCGTCCAGCAAGTACTGCCGGTTACCTGTAGTCCAAGCCTTCTTCTCTCACACACACGCCCATGCGCACTCACTCATGTTCCGCTATTTCACATACATTACAGTTCCAGCGAACCGTTGGATTCAAACGACAGGAACAGCGTCACGTGTTGTTTGTCGTGCGTAAAGCCGTGCCAGGATTGGTAACCGCTTCGCCGATATTCACCGAGATCGCGCCGACGCCATATCGCTACGGATTGCTGACGTCACGCAACGCACTCAGCTGCTGCGTGTCAGAGTACCGGCGCTTCCCCAGCCATCCCCACCACCTCTCCGCCGCCGCTTCACAGCGAGCCGCATCAGTCCTCCGAGAGCCATCGAGAGAGACACGCCATCTCGCTACAGTGACAGCTGACTGTCAAGTAGCCAGAGAGGGAGAGACTGCGACCGTCGAGAACGATCGTCGCCTTAGCATTAGCTTTGGAAATAGTTGTTCGAAATATTTCAGATAGATTAGAGTGTAACGGTCCAGGTTTTGCGATGCAATTCTCTGAAAGTATTTAAATATCGGACCCGTGCTGTGGCGATATTGGCTTTTAAATTTTGGTGGTGTTGATACCCGGTGATGCCTATGTTGCCGATGGACGTATGTATTGGTGGTGTTTATATTCCATACAGCGTGCGACCGTGTCGTGCACACACCGCCGGTCAGCTGTAGTGGTTCTTCACGCTTGTTGATGCTAGACTCTCTCGTGCGCTGGAAGCTGTAACTTAGCCTGGATGAGGCCTGGATTCCTTATACAATTTCCTTTCCTCTCATTGAGTCGGGAAATGACAAAGAATACCAGGTGGAGTTAGTACAATTAACAACAATGACGAGTACCGCTACGATTACTTATCTTTTATTAAGACTCGTAATGAGGATATGTCAGAGTAATCGGTGTAGTCGCTACGATCCTTCAGCCGCTCATTGGGCGTCGAGATGAGTGATCTGCAGCCGATGTTTGGCTTTGGTTGCGTTATATTGCAGGACGAAGACGCTCTCTGTAGCAGAGTTTATCTTGCTTACCATATAACGCGACCTTAGCCGTATGTTGGGATGTGTTGTTAATTCACTAGGTATAGAAATGATACTTTCACAGCACTTTAATAACAAACTTAATAGGATTATTTATTGTATCACAACACTCGTATATTACTTGTCTCCGACACGCGACTAATTTTGCTAATTACGCAAAAATGAAATAAACTATTTGAGCACAACAATTGAACAATTGAATGATATAAATTATCTACCGCGAGGACCAGGTGAAAGAGAATGGTCCGTCCGCCCAGACACCTAATATTTTGTATTTTCATGGGGATAGCCACTCGTTGTGCAGAAAATCCTTAGGGTGATTTTGGCGCGTGGTCGATAGCTTCGACCCCAGGATATATTTTTCAGCGCAACGAGTGGCTATCCCCATGAAAATACGAAATATAAGGTGTCTGGGCGGACCGACCATTCTCTTTCACCTGGTCCTCGCGGTATACTAATTTATTGTTCCGAATTGAATTTATGCTGGAACTGAATTTAAATCTGCTATGCGGTATATTATGATGCTAATGACTCGAAATAAATATGACTCTAAATTAATTTTATAACTGACTCTAAATTATACGCTACGCTCATAACTCCGACAGCGCCGCCCTGGCGGTCACTGTTTAAATCGGTGAGGGTATGGAAGCTGACAAAATGGATATCGAAGCCAGTGTTTCTGATGTTCCTATGAAGTTATCTGTAAGAAAAGGGTCTAATCGTATGTGCTGTGTAGTTGGATGTTTAAATAGTGAACGGAAGAATCCCGAGCTACAGTTTTACCGGTTTCCCGGGTTCGCCTGGGAAGTAGACAGGAAAAAGAAGTGGATCGCAGCAGTACGTCGTCAAACGTAAGTACACGATGAAATGTCGTAACTGTACTATATAAGAAATGACTACATGCAAATCATTTTTTTCAGGATTGATAAGAAGCCGTGGGTTCCTACTAAAAATACTAGGATTTGTAGCATTCACTTTGCCGGTGGTGAAAAATCAAACGATCCGAGGAAAGAAGCGTATAATCCAACGTTATTTCCAGAGATCTACAAAAAAAAAAATCCGACTCCAAAAGAGCTGACAGATCAGCAGCTCGGCTCAAACAGAGAGAAAAATCTGAGAAAGAAACAGATGAAGCCCCACCGCCAATGGAAACTGATATGGAAATAAATATTGGTTCTGATTTAGGTATACCGAATAAATCTGAAATCGGAGTACAAACAGATCCAGACTTTGAGAAAAGTTCTCTAGATGAGCCAAATTTTTTATTCTGCTGTACGGATGGCAATAACGCTTCGACTCAAACATTGATCAAAGTGAATAATTCATCGAAGCAAAGAGAAGCTGCGAAGGTCATCGTAGAACCACTACAGGCAGAGCCTGTGAAGACTCGTTCAACTGCAGCGGGTCCTGATTGCGAAATGCAAGGAGCTTTCATGGGGATTTCTAATATTGAGACTGATGAATCAATGAAACAATTTGGAGGCATCGATTTAACCTTTTTTAATATCTTAGTTAAGTTCATATCACCTAAAACTGACGGTCAGCCTGCTCATTTCAAAAAACTGTCCGCTTCCAACAGATTACTTCTATTTTTAATAAAGATGAAACATGGGCTGCCTTATGCTATGCTTGGTTGTTTGTTCAGCGTCTCTCGTGCCACAGCCACAAGAGTTTTTGAAAGTGTCTTACAGACCTTGATTTCAAAAACTAAATCCTGGCTATTCTGGCCATCGAGAGAAGCAATCAAAGAAACTATGCCACCCACTTTCGTTAATTATCCCAATTGTCGAGCGATAATAGATTGCACTGAACTCCGTTGTGATACACCTCCAACAATAGAGGAACGGATATTGATGTATTCACATTACCAGTCAAGCTTTACAGTTAAATTTTTAATTGCAATTAGTCCTTCTGGGTTGATAACTTTTGTCTCAAAAACATATGGTGGGAAGGCGACAGATGGGTTCATTACCAATGATTCTGGGTTTTTGAACTTGATAGAGCCAGGCGACCAAATAATGGCAGACAAAGGTTTTCCACAAATAAAATCAGAACTTTTGCAACGTCAGTGTACATTAGTGATGCCTCCATTTGCATTCAACCCTCAATTCACACGTGAGGAAGTTCTAGAAGGCTACTCAATTGCATCAGTGCGTATACATGTAGAAAGAGCAATTCAAAGAGTCAAAATTTTTTAAATTTTAAATCAAATAAATATCGAACTACTGCCTCAGATCGACGATGTCATTTTAATGGCTTGTATACTCGCTAATAATGAAGAGCCTCTCTTCAAATAATAATATATATTAAACTTTCATATTTCATAACGATATTATAAAGAATAATGCATTTTATAACATATATTAAAATATATAATGGATTTCATACCATATTGAATAATCTATATAAATATGTTTTAATTAAATCATTATCTTAATTGTATATTATAATATATCAGAATGATAACACAGTAAGATACTTTTTCACTGGTATGCTTGGCGTGTTTGATTCTGACTGGTATGAAGTTGGCCCCCGCAGTCTTCTGTCTTCTTCTATCCCTCCTGGTTACAGAGAAGGAAAGAGACAGAAGACTGTGGGACCGAATTCATACCGGTTAGAATCAAACACACTTCAAATAGAGTCTAGTAATACAGGGCGACCCAGGTTGGACGCACCAAATTAGGTGAGTGTACTCCTCCCGAAAATCTAAGACTAAAGTTCCTTTACCAAAACTTCCAGGTACTAATATCTTAGGAGCTACAGGGGATCTTAGACGACCAATCAGAGGGCTTATAAGGGACCAAGACAGGGCCGGTTCAAAAATGTAAGTCGAGCAGTGCCCGCGTCGGATCGATTTTTATCGTCCGCCGTTTCAGTCCTATTCCTGGATGATTATGATGGCGTCATCTCCTGGAGATGTCTTTGTACGGCATACGCATCCGTTCTCGTAGTCCAGGTCGTTCGCTACGTATTTCTCGTAGTCTAGGTCCTCGGCTTCGTAGTTCTCGTAGTCCAGGTCCTTCACTACGTATTTCTCGTAGTCCAGGTCCTCGGCTTCGTAGTTCTCGTAGTCCAGGTCTTTCGCTAAGTATTTCTCGTAGTCCAGGTCCTTCACTACGTATTTCTCGTAGTCCAGGTTCTTCACTACGTATGTCTCGTAGTCCAGGTCCTTCACTACGTATTTCTCGTAGTCCAGGTCTTTCGCTACGTATTTCTCGTAGTCCAGGTCCTCGGCTTCGTAGTTTTCGTAGTCCAGGTCTTTCGCTAAGTATTTCTCGCAGTCCAGGTCATTCGCTACGTATTTCTCGTAGTCCAGGTCCTCGGCTTCGTAGTTCTCGTAGTCCAGGTCTTTCGCTACGTATTTCTCGTAGTCCAGGTCCTTCACTACGTATTTCTCGTAGTCCAGGTCCTTCACTACGTATGTCTCGTAGTCCAGGTCCTTCACTACGTATTTCTCGTAGTCCAGGTCCTTCACTACGTATTTCTCGTAGTCCAGGTTCTTCACTACGTATGTCTCGTAGTCCAGGTCCTTCACTACGTATTTCTCGTAGTCCAGGTCTTTCGCTACGTATTTCTCGTAGTCCAGGTCCTTCACTACGTATGTCTCGTAGTCCAGGTCCTCGGCTTCGTAGTTTTCGTAGTCCAGGTCTTTCGCTACGTATTTCTCGTAGTCCAGGTCCTTCACTACGTATTTCTCGTAGTCCAGGTCCTCGGCTTCGTAGTTCTCGTAGTCCAGGTCTTTCGCTAAGTATTTCTCGTAGTCCAGGTCCTTCGCTACGTATTTCTCGTAGTCCAGGTCCTTCGCTACGTATTTTTCGTAGTCCAGGTCTTTCGCTAAGTATTTCTCGTAGTCCAGGTCCTTCGCTACGTATTTCTCGTAGTCCAGGTCCTTCGCTACGTATTTCTCGTAGTCCAGGTCCTTCGCTACGTATTTCTCGTAGTCCAGGTCCTTCGCTTTGTATTTCTCGTAGTCCAGGTCCTTCGCTACGTATTTCTCGTAGTAATGAATAAATTTAAACAAATTCGATTCATTTATCCGCCAAACCGAGTTGTTATTTTGCCGAACCGATGCAACTTATTATACCTAGAGCTGTTACGAAAAATCGGGCGTGATCGAAAAATAATAAAATATCCTTAATGAAAGTATCGGTAAGCTGTTGATGCTGTTAATGTGCCTGCGTGCCATTCGAACAGTACCTACGCAGAGAGAACGCGAGCACCTGGATTAGTGATTTTTTTTCAAATCTAATAATAAGAATTATTGCGTATTGCGTATAATAAATGTAATTGCAATATCATACAAGTCGCTATTGAAAATTACTTGTCAGTTAATGCGCCAGATGAGAATAAATGAGTCTACATTCGAACGTTAATTCAACAGCTGTTACAGTGATCATCGGATTAATTTGTTGAAAGTATTATAAAGGCTAATAAATGTACAACATCAATGAGAACAACAACATAATGACCAATAACCAATAATTATTTATTAATGATGATGGAAATAATTATGGTAACATCATATTTATTTATTTATTTATTTATTTTTTTTTTTTTTTTTAACGCAGGAGGGGAAAAATGCATTATGCACCGTCAGGGGGATACCCTGGTGTGTGGGACTCGCACCCACTAAAAAACCGCCTCCTCGGTAGCCATGGACTGCTAAACTGCATTCGGTTGACGCTGCAACATTTCAAACAGAATCCTATTTATAATGTGAGTCACAACCATCGCAGAAATAATAAATTACGAAGACCAATGATAATTAATAGACAATAAATTAGGAATTGTATGACTCGCCAGCTTGAGCAAGTGTTCAAAATGGCCTCCTTGCATTTGAATACACAAGTTCGCGCGTTTGATTAAGTTTGACTGTGCCCTGTCGAGCATTTCCGGCGTCAACGTCGCAAGGGCCTCGTTGATTGCATCGCGCAGTTCATCTACGTTATGAATCTCGCTCCGATAAACATGCTCTTTTATGTGGCCCCATAAGAAGAAATCCAGAATTGTCAGGTCTGGAGATCTTGGCGGCCAGGCAATTGGTCCACCACGGCCAATCCACGCGTTCGGGAACTCCCTGTCCAGCACATTACGCGCGCGTGCCGAAAAATGTGCAGGCGCGCCGTCGTGCTGGAAGAAGGTGTTGGGATCGAGGATGATTCCCGCGTCCAAGAGTAATTCCGGTAGGTCGTTTTCTAGAAAATCGGAGTAATTTACTCCGTTCAGGCGTCTCGGTAGTTCAATTGGGCCGATCTGAAAGTAATTAATGACCTGTTATCTTTTCACTCGAGGTGCATGATGCAGCCAAACTGATTATTTTTACTGATATGGTGTAATCTAATAACGTTCATCATTTATGTTTAAATGTATTCTTCGTATAAAATTACAAGACTAATGAACTTACTAAAACGTTGCCTCTTATGCCTGCCCATAAATTAACCCCGAATCTATTTTGGAATCCTCGTGGCATCGTGGCGTGCGGATTTTCTGAATCCCATAAGTGATAGTTATGGGCATTAAATGTGCCCTCTCGTCCAAAAGCGGATTCGTCGGTAAAAATAATTTTTTTCGTGAACGTCGGGTCCTCAAGATTCCTCGCCACCAGCCATCTACAAAAATTGAGACGATGTTCGTGATCGCCCGGGTTGAGGCTTTGCACTCGCGTATAATGGAATGCGTGCAATTTGTTTTCGCTAAGGATTCTTTGCGCCGTGGAGTAACTGGTCTCGCACATCCTTGCGACTGCTCGTATTCCCAGTGTAGCATCGTTATCTATCGCATCAAGGACCATTTCTTCGGTTGCCGGCAAACGTGCGTTTACACGGCCTCCTATGGCATTTCCGTCATTCCTATTAACGAGGAGAGATCCTGTCTCCCTGGATCGATGGACTAGTCGGGTGATGACGTTTTTATCCGGATGGCGACGATTTGGGTACCTCACAGAGTATTCCCTTGAAGTAGCCTGCGCACTTTGCCCGCACTCGCCATATAAAATTAACATGTCACAATATTCTGCAGCAGTATAATCCATTTTTTTTTTTTTTTCAAATATTCTTTACGATACGATTCAAAAGCTACGATACGAAGAATGCCATATGTAACTATGTATTAAAAAAAACACAATCGCAGATTGCAATGTAATTCAGCGCGCTCGGTCAAAAGAAAATCGCAATCCGCGATTGTGTTTTTTTTTAATAAATATGCATTGTAATTCAGCGCGCTCGGTCCAAAAAAACAATCGCAATCCGCGATTGTGTTTTTTTTAATACATAGTTACGTATGGCATTCTTCGTATTGTAGCTTTTGAATCGTATCGTAAAGAATATTTGAAAAAAAAAAAAAAAATGGATTATACTGCTGCAGAATATTGTGACATGTTAATTTTATATGGCGAGTGCGGGCAAAGTGCGCAGGCTACTTCGAGGGAATACTCTGTGAGGTACCCAAATCGTCGCCATCCGGATAAAAACGTCATCACCCGACTAGTCCATCGATCCAGGGAGACAGGATCTCTCCTCGTTAATAGGAATGACGGAAATGCCATAGGAGGCCGTGTAAACGCACGTTTGCCGGCAACCGAAGAAATGGTCCTTGATGCGATAGATAACGATGCTACACTGGGAATACGAGCAGTCGCAAGGATGTGCGAGACCAGTTACTCCACGGCGCAAAGAATCCTTAGCGAAAACAAATTGCACGCATTCCATTATACGCGAGTGCAAAGCCTCAACCCGGGCGATCACGAACATCGTCTCAATTTTTGTAGATGGCTGGTGGCGAGGAATCTTGAGGACCCGACGTTCACGAAAAAAATTATTTTTACCGACGAATCCGCTTTTGGACGAGAGGGCACATTTAATGCCCATAACTATCACTTATGGGATTCAGAAAATCCGCACGCCACGATGCCACGAGGATTCCAAAATAGATTCGGGGTTAATTTATGGGCAGGCATAAGAGGCAACGTTTTAGTAAGTTCATTAGTCTTGTAATTTTATACGAAGAATACATTTAAACATAAATGATGAACGTTATTAGATTACACCATATCAGTAAAAATAATCAGTTTGGCTGCATCATGCACCTCGAGTGAAAAGATAACAGGTCATTAATTACTTTCAGATCGGCCCAATTGAACTACCGAGACGCCTGAACGGAGTAAATTACTCCGATTTTCTAGAAAACGACCTACCGGAATTACTCTTGGACGCGGGAATCATCCTCGATCCCAACACCTTCTTCCAGCACGACGGCGCGCCTGCACATTTTTCGGCACGCGCGCGTAATGTGCTGGACAGGGAGTTCCCGAACGCGTGGATTGGCCGTGGTGGACCAATTGCCTGGCCGCCAAGATCTCCAGACCTGACAATTCTGGATTTCTTCTTATGGGGCCACATAAAAGAGCATGTTTATCGGAGCGAGATTCATAACGTAGATGAACTGCGCGATGCAATCAACGAGGCCCTTGCGACGTTGACGCCGGAAATGCTCGACAGGGCACAGTCAAACTTAATCAAACGCGCGAACTTGTGTATTCAAATGCAAGGAGGCCATTTTGAACACTTGCTCAAGCTGGCGAGTCATACAATTCCTAATTTATTGTCTATTAATTATCATTGGTCTTCGTAATTTATTATTTCTGCGATGGTTGTGACTCACATTATAAATAGGATTCTGTTTGAAATGTTGCAGCGTCAACCGAATGCAGTTTAGCAGTCCATGGCTACCGAGGAGGCGGTTTTTTAGTGGGTGCGAGTCCCACACACCAGGGTATCCCCCTGACGGTGCATAATGCATTTTTCCCCTCCTGCGTTAAAAAAAAAAAAAAAAAAAAATAAATAAATAAATAAATATGATGTTACCATAATTATTTCCATCATCATTAATAAATAATTATTGGTTATTGGTCATTATGTTGTTGTTCTCATTGATGTTGTACATTTATTAGCCTTTATAATACTTTCAACAAATTAATCCGATGATCACTGTAACAGCTGTTGAATTAACGTTCGAATGTAGACTCATTTATTCTCATCTGGCGCATTAACTGACAAGTAATTTTCAATAGCGACTTGTATGATATTGCAATTACATTTATTATACGCAATACGCAATAATTCTTATTATTAGATTTGAAAAAAAATCACTAATCCAGGTGCTCGCGTTCTCTCTGCGTAGGTACTGTTCGAATGGCACGCAGGCACATTAACAGCATCAACAGCTTACCGATACTTTCATTAAGGATATTTTATTATTTTTCGATCACGCCCGATTTTTCGTAACAGCTCTAGGTATAATAAGTTGCATCGGTTCGGCAAAATAACAACTCGGTTTGGCGGATAAATGAATCGAATTTGTTTAAATTTATTCATTACTACGAGAAATACGTAGCGAAGGACCTGGACTACGAGAAATACAAAGCGAAGGACCTGGACTACGAGAAATACGTAGCGAAGGACCTGGACTACGAGAAATACTTAGCCAAAGACCTGGACTACGAAAAATACGTAGCGAAGGACCTGGACTACGAGAAATACGTAGCGAAGGACCTGGACTACGAGAAATACTTAGCGAAAGACCTGGACTACGAGAACTACGAAGCCGAGGACCTGGACTACGAGAAATACGTAGTGAAGGACCTGGACTACGAGAAATACGTAGCGAAAGACCTGGACTACGAGAACTACGAAGCCGAGGACCTGGACTACGAGAAATACGTAGCGAATGACCTGGACTGCGAGAAATACTTAGCGAAAGACCTGGACTACGAAAACTACGAAGCCGAGGACCTGGACTACGAGAAATACGTAGCGAAAGACCTGGACTACGAGAAATACGAAGCGAAGGACCTGGACTACGAGAACTACGAAGCCGAGGACCTGGACTACGAGAAATACGTAGCGAAAGACCTGGACTACGAGAAATACGAAGCGAAGGACCTGGACTACGAGAACTACGAAGCCGAGGACCTGGACTACGAGAAATACGTAGCGAATGACCTGGACTACGAGAAATACTTAGCGAAAGACCTGGACTACGAAAACTACGAAGCCGAGGACCTGGACTACGAGACATACGTAGTGAAGGACCTGGACTACGAGAAATACGTAGCGAATGACCTGGACTACGAGAAATACTTAACGAAAGACCTGGACTACGAGAACTACGAAGCCGATGACCTGGACTACGAGAAATACGTAGTGAAGGACCTGGACTACGAGAACTACGAAGCCGAGGACCTGGACTACGAGAAATACGTAGCGAACGACCTGGACTACGAGAACGGATGCGTATGCCGTACAAAGACATCTCCAGGAGATGACGCCATCATAATCATCCAGGAATAGGACTGAAACGGCGGACGATAAAAATCGATCCGACGCGGGCACTGCTCGACTTACACTTTTGAACCGGCCCTGTCTTGGTCCCTTATAAGCCCTCTGATTGGTCGTCTAAGATCCCCTGTAGCTCCTAAGATATTAGTACCTGGAAGTTTTGGTAAAGGAACTTTAGTCTTAGATTTTCGGGAGGAGTACACTCACCTAATTTGGTGCGTCCAACCTGGGTCGCCCTGTATATTGGTTGAATCGCAACTTCTTAAACCATTGATTCTTTTCTTTTCAAATTCCACGTATAAAATTTAGTTTTCAAATCAGGAAAAGACTCAAAAGCCCTGAACATAATTTCGTAAGAGAGGAATGAAATATACGTAATAAAAATTCTCTGCCTTAGGTATCACTTCTTTCAAAAACTCGTCGTCGCTGTTAATTATTAAATGAATGTAATCCGACTTTGAATAAACAAAAAAATGGCATGATTCCAATCGAAGAATGTACATAGATACCTGAACCTGAGTATAGTATACGTGACTTTCTTTCAATACTACCTGTTCCTCTTCATCAAATTTTAAGTAAGGCACTCGTATTTCATTTGTCAGGGTATCTATGATTCCACTGTCTTTGCAGCTGCTAGGGCATTTTATTTCAAGTAATTGCATCCTGTCTTTGTCGATTATAATACCGTCCGGACTGCATGCAAGAAACGGTTGATGAAGTGATATTACTAAACCAACTTCGTGTGAACTTTAAGTCCGGTATGACTTTCGAAAACCGATCTAGCGATTGGTTCCGTTTCGATGCCATATCGCATGTCATCAGTCAAGGTGCCGCGATATTTCTCATTTTTAAATTGTTTGGCTAAACCTTCGAAGTTCTCTTTCCTCGTTTTAATCCGGTGCACTCTACTGCTACACGTAATCCTCAAATATTTTTCGGCGTGCCAAACAGCGGATTGAGATTGTCCAATCGAATTAAGGCATACATCGACCCATTTTGCTCTATCAACTTCAATGAGCTGTGAATACACGGCAGAATATTCAGTAGGGCATTGCATCAATTTTAATTTAATGGTCAAATCCGACGAAGTACTTTCGTACGCGTGAAACGATCTGCGGTTGTTATGCAATTGCCTCTCGAATAATTGATCAATGATTCCCGGAATATTCTCTTCGTTTTCAAGTCATATTCTTTCGCGTTTTTCTCTTTCGGATGCGCATTTTTTTTCTGCTGCGAGCATTTTAGACATAGAATAATTTAGGCTGAGATGTTCCTCTGTGATATTCTCGACCTCTTCTACTCTGTACACCCTACTTGGCATCGCATTATTCGACTCTACTTTTTTTTGATACATTTGTTCAATTCGGCGACCCTTAGCGTATTTCTCAAGCTGCGCATCTGATGGTTTGTTCCAAATCATTGGGACATCAGTCTTTGAACACGTGTTCTCCACGTTTACAAAAATGCAAACAGCAGCGGCATGTTTGCAATACCCTTTTCCGCCTTTGCAACTGCATACTGTATCACTTATAGTTCGGTCGGAGTTCAGCTTAAAAGTAAGAAAACAAAAGAATCGCGACAGAACATGAACAAAAAAAAAAAAAAATCCAAAGAAAAGAAACAAATATAAAAAGGTTTTATCCATACAATATTCGTTATATTTTGGCGATTATTGTGCATAAACAACTTGCTTGTTTTAAGGTTGTGTTTTTAGCCCTGTCTTACCTCAATTGTTACTTGATAACAATTTTCATTCTTTTTTTTACTTTCTGCACCCGGCGTTTCCCTTAAGACGGTACCTAGTAATCGGCGATATCCTTCGTTATAGATTTCCTCCCGTACATCAGATACGTGACAGGAATCCAATAATTTTTGCCCTTTGGATATACTTTTTTTGCGAAATATGTCTAATACGACCTCCTGAAACCCGCTTCTAACGATAACAACCATTATTTTTAGATCGTATACTGGTAATAATGCGAAAAGGGCTATTTAAAAAAACAAGTAATTCCGTATGAATGCGTGTATTTCAACATGGGCCATTAGTTTCCGTACCCTCACTGTTTGAGCGGGATTCCGAGAGACGGCACTGCCGCTCCGCGGCAGAGTTAGGTGCGTAGCGTATACTAATGACTCTACTATTAAGAAATAAGCTAATAAACGCTCGAGACGATTTCAGGAATATCTTTAACTGACTGATGTTAACTTCGCGAATGTATTTGCAAGACTGTCTTTTTGACGCTTCTTTCCGCGACTTATATACTGATTTTGGTCTTCCTGGAATCGTCCCGATTGTTCTGGAAGCTTCCATATCCTTCGATCTCAATTTTTTACATTTATTTGGTCAGATTCTGGCTAACTGGTGGAGTTTAAAATTATAATCATTCCGGCAAAAGTTTTCTTAATCCGATTTAATCCATTTAGGTGTGTTTTATTTTGAGATCGCGCGTCGACCGCATCGTCCGCGATCGAGAAACTTCTACGACCTTCTACCAGTTTCCAGATCCTTCCATTCGTTTCGATAGACTATATCTACTTCCTGTCTTGTACCTGTGGCTTTAGAGCCGGACGTCACAAGAGTCACTATGATAAATCGTAATACGCCAGGTAGCGGGCGTGAAACAAATTCGCGACCTTTTTCTTTTTTTCTTTTTTTTAAATAAATCAGAATAAAACTAAGATCAACTGGTGTCGTTATTTCTCGCCCCCACGAAATCCCTCTACCACTAGTAGCTAGCCAGAGGGTCCCAGAGAGAGAGAGAGAGAGAGAGAGAGAGAGAGAGAAAGCGATATTTATTATGCGCTCTGGGACGGGGTCCCCTCAAGCGCCAAGCCTCATAGATACACTCATAATAATAATAATAGACAGGTCTGCTTAAAAACCTAAGGAGATTAATAACTGTTAAACGATACAAGGATAGATTTAGATATAGATAAAGATATAGATATAGATAAATAAATAGATGTATAAGGTAAAGGACCCAGTACCGGAACGAGACCCAATATCGGAACGATTTGACACTAAATAATTTATATTTAATCTCGTACACGATAGACTTTTTCGAATCTTTATTTATTTGATACCTTAATCTTTTATTTATATAACATATATAAATGTGAGTTGAAAGTATATTCAAAGTATGAAATAAAAATTGTTAAATATAGCAGGAGTCTTAGATGTACGACTTATTCAAGTTCCTTAATGGTTTTACTAAGAAATCAGTCGATGATCTTAAGCTTGTAGAAAGTGCATAAAAAAACTTTTCGGTTATTTTTTTTTTTTTTATGTGTTTATAGAAGTATTTTGAAATCAGAATAATTTATTTATAATATGAGTAAAATTTCTTTTTTATTTAAATTCCACCATTCCGTTATTGGTCCCTTACAAATGAGCCGTACCCGGTGTCGGAACAGCCTGCTATGTCTCTTTTATCGCATGAAACGCGCGGTGCATTTTATTTACTGATCGATACACTTTTAGATACAGATCGAGTGGGGCCAAAGAATTAATTTGTTCAACTGAAGGAGAAATAAAAGAAAAAAAAAATTGACTTGTGATTTAAGATTTACTGCAGTAAGTACGTTTTTTATAAAAAATACATAAAATATACGTAAACTTCAATTTAGATAGTAAAAATTAATCTCAGTGTTAAATGTTTCATTCGGAAACTACTTAATTGAAGTATAACCTCAAAATCATTTGTTTATATTTTATTATTATTCACTTGATAAAATATATATATTTTTTTTTGTTCATAAAATATGAAGGGGGGCCTATACTGAAAACGAAAACTTCTACAATTCTAATTCAAATGAATTGCTATTTACACAGAATGTTCACTATTGTAATCGGAAATATTGTACTGTTCGGGCGAAGTATAATTATGAGCTCAAATCAGCTGGACGGCCAGCGCCTATCACACGCACACACACAACCGTGCAGTGTTTACCCGGGTAGACTCAAACTCTCAATGTATTGCGCACCGAGCGTACGAACTAATCAATATATGTATGTGTATATTCCTGCGGACTAAATCGAAGTCTATATTATGTATCAGTATGTCTCAAATCTCCCTGTGGGAATCATCGATTGTAATCTTTTCTCGGCCTCGTGGTCAATTTATCTATCTATCTAATATCTGTATTCCATCGTGGAAGTTAAATTAAATACACGAGTTTTAAGTAAAGAAATTAAACCCCGTGTAAGCTTTTCTTAAACATTCACCCGTAAGTCACTCATCCTAGGCCTCTCTCACTAATTGTGTTCACCCACATCTAACGAACCTCTCTTATCTATCTTTCTCGTAACATTTTGGTCCTTCGAGCCGGATCAGTCGCGAATTGATTTGAACTATCGAAATCGTCGCGAATCTCGGGGAACGAATTAGTGGGTGAGTGACACGGTAGTGTTGTGAAAAGCTTATCGACAGCGTTACGGAAAACGCTAAAAGTGGAATCTCTCGGTGGAATATAACTGAAAACGGTTAATTTCAAACTCGCATCAAAGTCGCGGATCACCTTGTCGAGACTCGTAGTCAGTGTGTGTATCAACAACTCGAGTGTCGTGTGCGTGCAAGTAAGTGTGTCGTGCGCGTCCGTCTCTCTCTCAGTTTAAATACTCAAGATAGATTCCCGTAGAATCGTTTGTTGATATATCTCGCTATCATGTCTCTCAGCGAGCTAATCGATCGTCAGAATGAACTTTTATGGCGCATCGCGCGCACAGTGGAAAATCTGCAAAAGCTCGGGGAGGCAAAGATCACCTACGGTCAAGTGCAATCACGACTCAACGCTCTCGAGTCAAACTGGACAAAGTTCCAAGCGAATCACGACCAGATGGTCAAACAAAAATCCGCGGCCGATGAAAAGGAGCTTCCATTGATCGAGCAACGATCGTATTTTTCAAAGGACTACTTCGGGCAGTGCGAAGAAAAATACCTAGACTCGCGGGGACACATGCTCGATCTCCTGGAGTCACTCAAACCGGCAACCGCACCTCAAGTGGATGCATCTCTAGCCTCAGCGGCTAAGCCTACGTTCCGACGGCTACCTCCTATCGCCTTGCCATCGTTCTCGGGTAGTTTTTCTGAATGGCAACCTTTCCACGATCTCTTTAATTCAATCGTTCGCAAAAATGAACAGCTCTCGGATGTTGAAAAACTCCATTATCTAAAAACCAGCTTGACCGGGGAGCCTTTTCAACTAATCAGAAATATCGCTGTCACTGGTGATAATTTCTCTCGTGCGTGGAACACTCTCGTATCGCGCTACGAAAACAAGCGATTACTCACGAGCTCTCATCTCGGAAAACTCTTCGCGATTCCGCGAATCGGGAAGAAATCATCGGCAGAAATCAAACGTCTGCTCAGCGATACCTGCGAAGCCATCGGGGCTCTGGAAACCCTCGGTCGCCCTGTCAAACAGTGGGATGACATTATCGTGCACATGACAACAAGCAAACTCGACTCTGGATCTCTCGAAGAGTGGGAAAAGCGCGTCAGCGAGACTCGTGATCCTCCAGCCTTCTCGCCTGTGTGAACTTGGCATATCAAGTATGAGAATCTCAAAAATTTCCTACAGTTCCTGTAGCATCTCGAATAGTTCTATAGTTCTAGGTGAGTTTCAACGATAGTTCTGCCGAATTTATCGGAAAACCCGATTTTTGAAGATGAGATGCTGACTTCACGCTGCATTTTCCAGCATCTCAGCGAAATTGTACTCCTGGGTCTTTGAAAAACTGTTTACCGAAGAGTTCTGTAGTCAACAAAGTCAAAAACCAGGAGTTCCGCACCAAAAGTGGGATTTTTTTTTTTCTCAGAAATGAGATGCTAACTTCGCGCTGTGCCTCCTGGCATCTCAGCAGAAATGTATTTATAAGATCTCGAACAAGATTGATCGAAGGAGTTCTGTGGTGAACAAAGCGAATAACCAGGAGTTCCGTCGCCAAAAAAGAAATGCAGCCCGAATTTTTCGACTTTTGGTATCCCGGGGACCTCATACGCATAGTTCCGACCACTTATCGAGAGATAATAGCCTTCCGAGTTAGATGCTGCCCGGAACTATCGAGTTCCGGTGTGCTGGGGACCTTATACGCATAGTTCTGGCTAGTGCCGACATAGTTCTTGCCATTCGTCAGGAGATGCTGCCCGGAACTATCGAGTTCCGGTGTGCTGGGGACCTTATACGCATAGTTCTGGCTAGTGCCGACATAGTTCTTGCCATTCGTCAGGAGATGCTGCCCGGAACTATCGAGTTCCGGTGTTCCGGGGACCGATACGGATAGTAATATTCGCAGTATCAAAAAATGTCAACATTCTCTCGTTCACGGGTATCTATCGCAGGTACTCCGATTTGTTTTGAATTCTCCGTCCATTGTAAGCCAAAATATTTCTGTTAATTTCTAGATTATTTTTTCATATCAGTTGAGTTTCTTTGTCTTACATTAACCCCCTCGATATATTCATTCGTTTTTCGTTTGGAACTTGTTTACTGTTAAACTTCCAAATATTCGTGTACTACTAGAGAACTCAGTCTTTGGGCAAAATAATGAATAATGAAGCGCAGAAGCTAACAGGACAGATACCTGCTGAGCGCGATCGTGCCGCACGCGAAAAAGCGAAGCTTTTTTGTCGAACTGCTTGTTATTCGTGCCAAGCTCTCCACTCTCTGCGCTACCCGGAATTACGACGAGGACGTGGTGGGATTCAGTTCCATGTTGTTTGTTTTTACATTTTGTTTTTTTTTACATTTTTATATTTTTTTTTTACATTTTCATATTTTTTTTACATTTTTATATTTTTTTTTACATTTTTATATTTTTTTCTTACATTTTTGTATTTTTTTTTACATTTTTGTATTTTTTTTTTACATTTTTATATTTTTTTTTTACATTTTTTTTTTTTTTACATTTTTATATTTTTTTTTCATATTTTCATATTTTTTAAATATTAATTAAATTTCTGAATTTTTTGTTTCCCTTTTTTTTTCTTCAATTTTCATGTTTTTATTTTTTATCTCGAATATTAATTGTTCTTATTTCTTCTTTTTCAATTTTTTTTTCAGTTTACCCTAGTTTTATCCAACTGTTGTTATCTTTTTTACAATTTTTTTTGGTATCCTCGCGACTCCGGAATTCGGATAGGAAAAAGGGAAGCGGCGGAAAACAGAAAAGAAGAAGGGAGGGCAGAGGAGGTGATACAAAGACTACCAGGAAGGGTGAAGGAGAGCAGAAACCAAAGGGTAGAAGAGAGCAAGGAAGCAAAAACCTATAGTTTTTCACGCTTATTGTTATACGTTATACTATTTATTTATATTATATCCGATGAGAAATATTTAGTTTCTTTTTTTTTTAGTTGTACTTGAGTTTATAAAGTATAAATTTTTTTGAGTTGTACTTGAGTTGTAGAGTATAGTAGTATATAAGTGCCATATATATGAAGGAAGAAAGTAGAAAATAGAAAAGGCGCCCCGATTGTGAAGCTTGGCTGGCCGAAAAAAGCCTCATGATCCCGAAAGGGCAAATAATCACTGATATTGATTGCAATCTATGTGTATATATATATATATATTCATTCATGCTCTGGTTCGGACGTACAAAATAAGGTGAGGCTTTATCTCTCTCTGGCTCCCGACGTTCATACGCTTCTTCTGAAGGCTGTCATATAAGTACCAGTATACGCCTGTGTGAGCCAGGGCTGCGTAATGTTCGATTTCCGCTTGATATTCTGCGATTCCAGTCAATACGTAAGTCTGACCGCCAAGGGTGATCGTTTTCGCAACAGAATCCAGAGTATATTTGATTTTTTCATTTTTATTGTAGTATCTCTGGTCTATAAAAACTGAGGTGTCTATTATGGCATGGGGCCCATATGTTACACGATCCTTGATATCATTTCCGCATTTGCGACATGTCCGCTTGATGTTCATTGTACCATCAATCGCATCCTGCATGTATTGCAGTCCTCGGTATAACAAGATGTCCACATCCACATTCAATGCAACTGCCGGATGAGTTTTATCGAAACCGCAAGGGCAGGTTACGTATTTGATGCAGCTAGGTTCGTTCGCAAGAAGGTAGTCAATCAAGTGGCTCACGTTACACTTTGCAACTAATTTTGTGATTCCTCGGGTGTATGAAGTAATCGCATCTTTAAAGATGTAGAGATCTTTCAAAATCCCAGCTCTAGTGATATAATCCTTGGCAGTAATTTTTTTGTTATTCAATACAGAAGTAACTAGTTGGACAATAGCACTTTCAGATGACTTCATTCCATCTCGGTAAGCCTCGTGCGTTGCTATTCCATGAGCGATTAGCTGAAACGTGGTATCGAACGCACATGTGTAAGTGACATTCAATGTCATCTTTCCTAACTTCACGGGGTTACATTTGAGGCCATTTATCAAAACTGGGATACTTGCCGATCTGGCATCCTTTATTGAATCCCATTCGGGGCATTTATCCAAATAGGACGGTTTGGCCCGTGTTTTCTTATTAACGACCCCAGAATCCCGCCGCTGAACTACTGGAGCTGATTCCATGGACTTCACCAGCCCATGCCAATCCTCATAAGTGTTCCACACCGTCCCACTTTCATCGGCAGAAATATCTAAAACTTTACTGGGAGATTCATTATGCGCCTGATAGTTGAGTTCGTTTTCCGAGGTCTTATTGACAAAGTCATCATTCACTAGGTCGTTAGTGTCGTTTTCTGGATGTGTGTTGGATGCACCATTACAGTCATTGAAACGCATGCTGTTTTCAATGAAACAATGTTCAGGATCATCGTTATTATTATTTAATTGTATTAGGGTATCAGCTTTCAGTTGTTCTGTAGAATTAGATCTTAATGCCGATGCAATACCTTTTTCATCGACAGAAAAAACGTCAACTTGGGAATCGATTCCGTGTTTTGACGTCTTATCAGAAGGTGATTGATAATTCATTGCATTACTGTCATCGTCCTTTATTCGTGCATCAAATGAATCGTCGTGGCAAATAATGGAGCTCGTGGTAGTTTGGATAGAAGAGACCATGACGTGATAGTCCTTTCCGTATTCGAAAGCCCCGCCGGAGTTATCAATATTGATCAAATTATGGCTGTCGTCTTTTATCTGGTTGTCGGACGCATCGTTATTGTTGCTAGTAAAACTCGTGCTGCTACGTAATGAATAGACTTTTGATTCATCTCCGGTAGTATATCCAGTTGAAATATCAGCGTTCAACGGCTCTATGGAATTATGACTTGGTGTCATCACAATATCTTTCTCGGTCGAGGCTAATATTATTTTTCGGTCCACGTGCTCCAAATGCTGCAATATGAATTTGTCGAATTTCATTGGCAATTGACCACTAAAGGCTCTTTTTTTAAGATCAGCAAACTCGGCCTCAACTGAGGACGATGTTGCAATTATATTGCCCACCCGGAAAAAGGGTCTCATTACGTTGGTCCATAATGGCAAATATGGAAGCAAATAAGTGACGAATTGCTTGGCAAATGCAGGGTTAAAACAGGCATTAATAATACTGCCATTCGTACACGTCTTAGCAATTTCAGCGGCATTACTAAATAGAGAATTGCTCCACTTTTTCCAACATGAATTTTTTTCATTTGGAATACGCGTGAAATCTGGAACAGAATCGGACTCATCACCCGACTCTTCCTCTATATTAGTTTGCCCATCATCATCAATGACCGTCCCTTTGATTGTTTCGTTCAAAAATTGCGTCCTCGCGTGAGATATCAGGGGTTGGTTATTCGCAGCGTAGCCGATAGATTCGTTCAGTGCTGCTACTAAAACGGATTCCAGAAAATGAAGTAAGTCGTGTAAATTGTGCATTTGGTACGCTTGACACACACACCGCAAATAAAATTTTCGTGTCAATATCTTTTCTTTACCTTTGAGACATTGCCACCTAGCTACCATGGCGATCAAATGGCTAACATCTAATCGTATGTAGCAAGACGGTAGGGACTCAGAAGTACCTAGAATTGCGATGTTGTAACATGTTTCTAAATATCCATTCAGATCATGGCATTTTGCGAATATTTCTGCAACAGCTATCAGCAGAGCCATACCAAAGTCTGATACAATCATACGCGGAATCGGAACACCCTTTGAAAGAATAACACGCAGAAAGTACGCAATATGAAATGCCCTATGGTCCGCAGACAACATCTGAAATACTGGGACGCTTCCTTCTTTTGTAACAAGCATGCACTGATAAAGAAAGAACGGAGGGTCTTGAGATGTGGCACGTTTGGCGATACTACCTGTAGCATCAATTACGAGAAAAGCTTCGGGATCTCTTTTGCATCTTGCTACGTATAGTAACTGTTGCTCTTTGGTCCAATACATACAATGGAATTTGAGTAATCCAATGCTATGTATTGACCCCGCGAATTTTCCATAATTTGAACTATGGAGTAAATTCAACGCAGGGTTCGCGAAAATTAAACCGTATCGGTCAAGCAATCTCTGTTCTTTTGCTTTCCGCAAAACATCACAAGTAGGCAAAATCGGAGAATTCTTGTCTCCGAACGTCTTTAATCGTTTAGCTTCCTCACGTCGAAAAGTCACAGCGTCTTTATGATGGTCAATCAATACATCTGCAACTCTTTTACGTTTTTCTCCTTTTAGCTGTCGTGCTTTGCCGTTATGTGCATTTGGGTCAATATTTTTTACGGAACATTGAAATATGACATCAGTGTCTTTGGATGGTTCTTTCAGCAAAGTACATTCTAACAGCGCTCCACACTCGGAGCATGAGCCTTCGAGAAATGCATAGCATCGTGCATGAGCACTGCGGTGTACAATTTTGTTTTTAAATGAAATTACGCAACCAATTTTATGTTGCTGCCAAATTTTTTCTGCAATTACGTCTGTCCATCCCGACTGTAATTTCCAATACGCGCGACCAGAATATATCTTTTGTTTAGGCTTGATTGTAAGCCACTTTTCCGCCGACACGATCAATTTAAAATTTTTGCTGTAAGTATCATCTGCAGAATCGTTCACATTGCTGTTGTTTGAATCGATTGTGCTATCAATAGGTGTTACGTCATTTTGTTGGATATTATATAAGTTTCGTATTTTGTCAGTATATCCGTTACGATTTTCTCGTATGATTGTATAAATGTGTTTTGGAGAAATATCCGAGCCACGTGCTTTCATTTTTTCAGAAATGTATTCGTAAACATTTCTGGAAGGCGGATAAGGATGTCCATGATCATCCAGAGCTCGACAATCAGGATCCAATAAAATTTCTGCAAGGAATACTTTGTCATACATAGTAATGTATTTCAAGAACAGCCAAAGTCTTGAAAACCAGGCGCTCAAGTATAACAGTTCTGGAGATCTCAGTTCTGAGACGTTGGTGCATACGTAACTAGTCTCACGACGCGACGGAGCAAGCGCGGAGACGTATGCTCGTAGGTTTCAAGACCAGGTCGCTCCGGCGCACGAGCTCGACAGATTGGCGTCTGTGGCGCGGCAGGGAGGGGGTCTGCGACCTTCAAATCTCAAAATTAAGTCTTGATCTTTGTACAACTACTAATTTGTAGTAAAACGAATAAATTTTGACAGTGAGCATTATTGAAATCAAAAACATATGATGAAAAATAAATATACTTATAATGAGGTTTTTTCTATCTATCGGAACAACGTTGATTCATCTAGAAAAAGAGTTTTATTTTCAGTTATGATATAATCTTTACAAGGGTTTTACCACGTGTTACTAACCTAGAAAAAGAGAATCAACAATTATATGTCCTGGCTTCTCTTTAGGTTTATCTTGGGAGGTCTTACTATACGTGGAATCTTACTATAGTATTCTTTGTATACTAATATTTTTATATTCTTATATTTTAATATTCTTATATTTTAATATTCTTATATTTTAATATTCTTATATTTTTAATAGATCTATCGTCGTGTCGTCTTCCTTCTTCTTCCTATCGTGACGACCTCTGTCGGCATCTATTCTCGTCTAACGTATATATCATACACACAAAGCTTACATCTCCCCCCCCCATCGAGATGCTTGATTTGTATAACTGGGGTTGCAAATTTAGCATTTCATTAGAGATCAGTAGACATGGGGATGAGCTTTGTGATATGGTACAGGCCAAGCAATCTCTTCTTATATCCGGTGTCTATTTTATAGATTGAGCCCGACATTTTTTTTATTATTTTAAATGGACCAGTTCTGATTTCATCCATCTTCTTCCTGTTTAATTTATTTCCATTAACCACATAAACTAGATCTCCTTCTTCGAATGTATGTTGTATTCTGTTTTTGTCAAATATAGATTTGTTATAGTCATGGTATTTCTTCGTTCTGAGTAGTGCTGTTTTTCTATCTTGTTCCAGATCCTTTATGTATTTGTTTTCTTCTTTTAATTCAGGTGGTAATAAGTCCGTGGATTCTCCACTTAGGAGGTATTTTGGTGAAAATCCTGTAACCGTGTGATTTGTCTCGTTGTATTTATTTGTACATTCTTCTGCTGTTTTTGACCATGCTGATTTCTTTTCTGTTTCGTTTAATTTACAGCGTATTCTGTTTACCAGTGTCTGATTCAGACGCTCATTTAGACCGTTTGAGAAGGGTGCATCTACAGCTGTGAAAATAAGTTGTATGTTTCGATTTTCTAGATAGTTTTTAAATTCGTTCGAGTTTAGAGCCGGATATTGGTCTGAAAGTAGTGTTTCAATCGTATTGTCTTTTGGAACTTTCTCAATTAGTTTTATCAAGTCCTGAGCGGTCTGGTTTTTTGAACATAGGATGTATGCGAATCTTGTGAAATGATCCACTAATAAATGTAGGTATTTCTTAGTAGATCTCTGACCTCCGAATCCACCGATCGTATCCAAAGACATTATTTGAAAGGGTTTTTCGGCTGGGCCGATTTGTGACATTTGACCGTATTTTTTTATTGAGTCTTGTTTTGTTTTTTAAGCAAACTTCACAATTTTTGCATATCGTTTCAATGTTTTTCCCTATGTTTGGTGCCGTGTAAAAAGCTTTTACCTTTGTTTCCATTTGTTTTATTCCTATGTGGCAGTAGTCTTCATGAACTTCCTTCAGTATTTTTTTACTATATTCTTCACTTAGTATTATTTGTTTTCTCTTTTTCCTTTTTTTATAGTAGACTCCGTTTTCCATAGTGAAACTTTTATTTTCCCTTATTTGTTGGTTTTGTGCTTGATCGCTTTTTATATCTTCTAGTTTTATAATATTTACCGTTTTTAGGTTATCATCGTTGTTCTCGTAATGCTCAAAAACTGGATTTCTGCTAAGACAGTCTGCTTCTTTATTTGTTTTCCCTGGATAGTATCTTATTGTACAATTATATTGTGACAAATAGTGAGTCATGTCGCCTAATTCATCATCGGTTCTACTTTTAACATTTAGTTTTTCTAATGGTTTATGATCTGTATATACAGTGAAACAATTTCCTAATAACCAATGTTGCCAGAATTTTAGGCTTTCTTTTATAGCTAAACATTCTAGAAAAATGGCTTTTTTTCTTTTTTGAGATTCATTTAATTTTTTTGAAAAGTAACCTACGGGTTTCTCGTCTCCATTTAATTGGGTCTGTTTTAAAACTGCTCCTAAACCAGTTATACTGGCATCCGAATAAATCGATATTGGTAACTCTGGATTAAAAATTGCAAGGATCGGTCTCGAGCATAGGTAATTTTTTATCATCTCGAATGTTTTTTGACATTCGTTTGACCAATAGAATTGTATATTTTTACGAAGTAAATTGTGTAGAGGTTCGAGTACTATTGAAACATTTGGAATATATTTTCCGTAAAAGTTTATTTTTCCTAAAAATTGCCTTATGTGTTTTTTGTTTTGTGGAGTCGGGAATTCTCTTATCGATTTTAAATTATCCTTTAGAGGTGTGATTGTGTTATCTCTTATTAAGTGTCCTAAATATTTCACTGAATCTCTTGCAAATTTGCACTTGGTGAATTTTAGTCTAAATCCTTCTTTTTGGATGGCGTCCAGCAATTTTTTTATGTGTATTATATGTTCAGTGAATGTTTTGGAAAAAATTAGTATATCATCAATATAGTTTACTGCAAATTCAGATAAACCGTATTTTTTTATAATATTACCTAATATTCGTTGAAAAATTGCTGGGGACGTCTTTAGACCAAAAGGAAGGCATGTCCATTGGTAATGGCCTTCTTGTGTTACAAATCCTGTCTTTGGTCTATCCTGAATCCTTAAAGGTATGGACCAAAAAGCTGAGTTTACATCTAAAGCTGTAAAATATTTGCAATTTACTGTCTTAACCATTAGGTCCTCGATTAGAGGAAAAGGTTGAGACTGAGGGATGATTATCTTATTTAAGTCTCTAAAGTCTACGCATAATCGATTTTTTTTTCCTTCATCTCTTTTAAATGCCAGTGTGACTGGCGCTGCAAATGGACTATATGACTCTTCGATTAGTTCATGTTCTAATAGTTTTGCAATCTGCTTTTCTATTTCAATTCTATCTGTGATTGAACATCTGTATGGTCTTTTATAACAATATTTTTCTGTTTGTAGATCGATAAACGCTTCATAATTTCTTACTTTCCCTACGTCATACTTATCTTTAGCAAAAATCCTGTTATATTCATCTAGTATGGTGATTATTTCTTTCCTTTGATCTGGATTTAAGTGTTCAGTGTCAACCGTAAATTGGTTTGTATCTATGCCTTCATTGAAGTTTACTTCATATTCTTTGGATAATTCTTCTGTCTTCTGTATCTTCTTTGTAGATTCTTCTCTTCTATCTTCTTTTATATTTTCTTTTTGTTTTATTATGTTTAAATTCTCATCATGGGTCAGTCCAAAATTTTCTATGGTGTCTAGCCCTAATATAAGATCATCATCGAAATCCTTACTTTCTAATATGAATGCATTTATATTTTTTTCTTCACCTAATATTTTCGCTTTTAACGTTGTTAATCCATTAGTTTTTCCCCTACCATTAATCGATTTTAACGTACTGCTTTGTTGATTTTTTTCTCCGTTTTTCACTTTTATTAGTCTAGAGTTTATCACTGTAACGTTTGAGCCCGGATCATAAATTCCTGTAACTTCCAGGCGGTTATTTAGTAGTACATCAATTTTGATTAATGGAGGGAAGTTTAGTTTTTTTGGTCTTCTGTATTTAGTTCGACTTCTAGTATTGAATTTGTGTACATATCTCTATTATCACTTGTATTTTTCTCCGCTTTGTACCAACATAGATTCTCTGGATGGTATCGGTTATTCTTACCTTTCTTTTCACAAATCTTGCACGGCCTTTTATCAGTATTTTTTTCTGTTTCTGATTTTGTAATCCTTTTTATCTCTTTGTTATCATTTGTACTTTTTTTATTTGTTAGTTTTTCATATCTCCTTAGTTCGGTGAACAAATCTTGTGAATCTTCCAACTCTTCTCTATCTATTTTCTCTCTTACAAACCCCGGTAGCCCTGCCGCAATCAAATTTATTAAAGTTTTTTTATCTATGTCTTTGTTTGTTTCTAGTAACAAGCGTTCTTTTTTTAACGCATAATCTAGGAGTGAGCCGCTCAAATATTTGTAGCTTATTGCATGGATTATCGGTGACCATCCTTTGTCTGCAAAGGTTTCTAAAAAGTTTTCTTTCCAAATTTGCCATTCTGAATTTAGTGTGTTTTTTATCAACATCGAGCTATACCAATCTTTGCAATTATTTTCTAGAAATAGTCTTAAAGTCTCAATTTTTTCGACATCTTTTATAATGTTTAGTCTGTCACATTCACTTTCATATGTCGATAACCATTGATTTGCACTGGCATTTTTACCGTTAAATTTTTCAATTACGAACTTCTCAGAAATTTTGTTTAAGTTTTGATTCTTCGGAGTTTGGTTTTCATTCTGTTCAGATAATTTTTCCAAGATTTTTATTAAATTTTCATCCAGTTGTGGTATCTTTGGCGGGTTTTGTTCTTGTTGAATGTTGGATTCTTGTGTCTCTTCCAAGAGATAGTCTCCGATTGCCATATTTCCGCTCTCATCCTTGTAGTTACTTAATATCTTATCGTTTAGATTAAACCGTACATTTCGTATTTGTCCACGTTTTTTGAGTGTCGCTGCAACTTTTTTATACTCTGGCATTCCTGTAAGCTCTGCGTGATGTTTCAGCAGCCCCAGGCTTCTTGGGATGTGAAATTTTTTATCCTCTTCATTAGTTATTGCTGTGATCAGTATAATATTTGATTTTGGATCATCTGCTGCCACAACTTCAAACTGAAAACTTAACCTCGCCATGGTAGTATATGAATATTCCCTCGCTTCTATTTGTCCAACGCCTTCTTCACAAACGAGATAATTGTTGATTTATAATGAGGTTTTTTCTATCTATCGGAACAACGTTGATTCATCTAGAAAAAGAGTTTTATTTTCAGTTATGATATAATCTTTACAAGGGTTTTACCACGTGTTACTAACCTAGAAAAAGAGAATCAACAATTATATGTCCTGGCTTCTCTTTAGGTTCATCTTGGGAGGTCTTACTATACGTGGAATCTTACTATAGTATTCTTTGTATACTAATATTTTTATATTCTTATATTTTAATATTCTTATATTTTTAATAGATCTATCGTCGTGTCGTCTTCTTTCTTCTTCCTATCGTGACGACCTCTGTCGGCATCTATTCTCGTCTAACGTATATATCATACACACACAGCTTACATACTTACAAACTACATCTTCAATTACATTGAAAAATTCATAGATTTCTTATATCAATTGAAATATATTTTTATCATTGAATTAGATTTTTTTTCAAGTTTTTCATTTATTTCTTTAACATTTCTTCTATCAATTAAAATATACTTAAATCAGAATAGGATACAATTGATATATTATTTAATTAAAATATCTTTCAATTGATATAAGAAATTTGAAAAAAAAATTCAAACAAATGTAATTCAAGATGTAATTTGTGAGTATTTATTTTTTTATCGTATTTTTTTAATTTAAATGATGCTCACTATCAAAATTCATACATTATACAACAGATTAGTAGTTGTAAAAAGATCAAGTCTTAGTATTGAGATTTGAAGGTTGCTCAAGACCCGTGGAGGTGTTTCAGATTTTTTTTTGTTATTATTTTTACTTTGAATTTCAGTATGTTTCTCTACAATATACTAAGAGAAGATTAAGTTAGTGAGCAAGTAAAGAAGATGAACAAAAAAATCGATTTCTTTGAATCCTGACGTTTTCAGAATTCTTGAGTGGGTGAAATCGAATGCAAAAACCTGAATCAAATAATGAACAATGATATTCGTATTTCTGTAAAAACATAGTCGAAAATCATGTATGGGTTATTTTATACGAGTCGTTGGTGTTTTAATTCAGTTGAATATTTTCTATCCATTCTTTTAGTAATATAACGTCGTATTTTATATTTTTTTTTGCTATTGAAGCTTGGTGATACGGAGCCTATATTTGAATTAAATAATATCAATTCGAGTACAACATAATACACGTTGATTGAATCTCTGGCGATGGTTTTAATTTTTTTTTCTTTGCAAGAATTTCTAACTATTAGAACAAAAAATTAATGACAGAATCAGCTGCAGAACTGCGGCATTGAAATATTGAGCACTCATGTGAAATACCTGAAACGGAAGCCCAATACAACTTCAAGTTGACCAAAACAAGAAAATGAGCTGCATTAAAAGATGAAATAAAAAATCATATTTTTAACGAAACGAAAAATTGAGAGAAAATTATGAATTAATCGATATACCTATTAAAATATATGAAATAATAATTTCAATTTTTTCACTCGTGCTGTGTGTAATATATAACAATAGAACTATCCGATGCAATCACGCAGATTTGAATTAGACCCCACTCAAATTTCAAGAAATTAGAGAATTATTTTTGTCTACATTTAGAGCCGATTGAAGGCGATCAAACAGAGAAATTCCAAAAAAACCCGTTCAACGACCACCCCAATATGCCTGTATCACGTCGGCTCTAGCCAGAACTATGCGTATAAGGTCCCCAGCACACCGGAACTCGATAGTTCCGGGCAGCATCTCCTGATGAATGGCAAGAACTATGTCGGCACTAGCCAGAACTATGCGTATAAGGTCCCCAGCACACCGGAACTCGATAGTTCCGGGCAGCATCTCCTGACGAATGGCAAGAACTATGTCGGCACTAGCCAGAACTATGCGTATAAGGTCCCCAGCACACCGGAACTCGATAGTTCCGGGCAGCATCTCCTGACGAATGGCAAGAACTATGTCGGCACTAGCCAGAACTATGCGTATAAGGTCCCCAGCACACCGGAACTCGATAGTTCCGGGCAGCATCTCCTGACGAATGGCAAGAACTATGTCGGCACTAGCCAGAACTATGCGTATAAGGTCCCCAGCATACCGGAACTCGATAGTTCCGGGCAGCATCTCACTCGGAAGGCTAGCATCTCCTGACGAATGACAAGAACTATGTCGGCACTAGCAAGAACTATGCGTATAAGGTCCCCAGGACACCGGAACTCGATAGTTCCGGGCAGCATCTAACTCGGAAGGCTATTATCTCTCGATAAGTGGTCGGAACTATGCGTATGAGGTCCCCGGGATACCAAAAGTCGAAAAATTCGGGCTGCATTTCTTTTTTGGCGACGGAACTCCTGGTTATTCGCTTTGTTCACCACAGAACTCCTTCGATCAATCTTGTTCGAGATCTTATAAATACATTTCTGCTGAGATGCCAGGAGGCACAGCGCGAAGTTAGCATCTCATTTCTGAGAAAAAAAAAATCCCACTTTTGGTGCGGAACTCCTGGTTTTTGACTTTGTTGACTACATAACTCTTCGGTAAACAGTTTTTCAAAGACCCAGGAGTACAATTTCGCTGAGATGCTGGAAAATGCAGCGTGAAGTCAGCATCTCATCTTCAAAAATCGGGTTTTCCGATAAATTCGGCGGAACTATCGTTGAAACTCACCTAGAACTATAGAACTATTCGAGATGCTACAGGAACTGTAGGAAATTTTTGAGATTCTCATACTTGATATGCCAAGTTCACACAGGCCCTAAAATGAGCCTGAAATTCCAGAGCAATCAGTTTTCTGAAAATCACTCTCCTACCTATTTTTTTCGGTGTGGTGACGCCGAATAAACGTCAAGCCAGCCCCGCCACTGGTTTTTTGGGTATTTTCGAATTTTTCAAATTCGGCACTGGGGCATTCAAATAGCCTGAAATGAGCCCTAAATTTTCATAGAACCCGTTTTTCGAAAAACACTTTGCTACCTATTTTTTTCGATGTGGCGGTGCTGACTCAACGTTAAGCCAGCACCGCCACAGGTTTGTGGGTTTTTTTCAAGAGCCTAAAATTCGGCGCTGTGGCATTTAATTAGCCTAAAATGAGCCTTAAATTATGGCATAGGTCATTTTTTGATTCGACGTTGTGGTGGTGCCAGCTTAACAGAGGTGATGTACCTGTATCTGTCGCCGGTAGAAGACAGTTGAAATCCAAAAGTAGACTGTATGACCTACCGCGATCGGACAAAGAGGCCTTCATCAATGATTATAATCCAGTTGTCCTTACTGCTTGGGAAGGAAACATGGACATACAGTTCATTGGTGAAAAATCAACAATATTAATGTGGTATTGCACACGATATACTACTAAGAGTGGAGTTAGTAATACGACAGAAATGTTCGACGACATCAATTCGACCAAGTCGTTGAGTAGTCGACTATGGAGTGTGACGACTCGCAGTTTAAATAATAGAGAGTGCGGCGCTCTAGAAGCTGCTGACACATTGTTGGGAATTTCATTATATGGAACTGATTCTGACACAACCGTTAAATGGTTGGACATCAATCAAATCAGGAATAGAAAAGTAAAGCCGCACAAAGTCGTAAAGAAACTAGATCCAGGATCGACAGATATTTTCTATCCATCACTGATTGATGACCACTATCCAAATCGACCCAAAGAGCTTGAGTCGTTACCTTTATATGACTATGCGAAATGGTATGAAATTACGAAAATAAAGCCCGTAAATGATGAAGTGGAAATATACGAGCTTGACGATAACTTGTATCTGAAAAAACGGCGACGTGGCTATTTAATAAACTATTATAAACATAATGTGAATGTAAATCCAGAGAAATACTTGTACGCATTATTACTTTTATTTAAACCATGGCGAGACACCGATGAACTGAAAAATAATTATGACTCTTACGCAGAAGCTTTTGAAATGTGCAAAACAGAACTCACGGAAGCGCTGCAATATCACGAGCGTTTATCGGATATTCAGCAGGGATTCGATCATGTTAAGGAATTGATCGAAGAAAAAATGGACGACCTCGTCGCTAGAATGAGCCAGCTCAGTCAAGATTGTGATGAGAACAAATATAATCCATTAGGATTTGAACCAATCGAAGCTGACCGAGCTATGCAGGAGTTCAATGATGTTGATGAACAAATTGCCGAAGTTGACGTCAGTGACATGATATCTAAACTTAATAGCGATCAAAAGCGAATATTTGATCACATTACGTCCACTTTAATCACAAACGATAATACAGAAATATTACGATTGTTCGTCAGTGGCGCTGGTGGTACCGGCAAAAGTTTTCTGATGAAAACTATTAGATCTTGGACAAAGCAGATCCTTGGTAAAACAACTGCTGTCACTGCACCGACAGGTCTCGCAGCTTTTAATATTGACGGACTGACAGTTCACAGACTGTTTCAACTGCCGGTTGAACATGGTGGCACTCCAAAATACAAAGAGCTGTCTGACCAGGTGCTAAAAATCCTGAGAGCAGAATTGAAAGACGTTGTATTGTTTATTATAGATGAAGTATCAATGATTTCGAATGTCACATTGACTTACATTCACCTACGTCTGTCTGAAATATTCGACACTAAAAATTCAGCCGAGGGCTGGTTCGGTGGCAAACACATCATAGTACTGGGCGATTTGTTGCAGTTACCACCAGTAAACGAAAATTCAGCGTTTATAAAACTATCCAAAGACAAGGTACAGAAATATCTGGGCTCAGTGGGAAATATTAATCTGTGGTCCCATCTATTTTCATACGATGAACTGTTGACAAACGTACGACAAGAAAACGACTTGATATATCAACAGATACTATCTAGAGTTCGTTTTGGAATGTTAACATCTGATGACCAACAGATTTTGCAATCTCGGAAAATTGAGCTTGTCGGTAAGTCAGTAAATGACAGACTTGAAGAGCTGTGCAACTTCATTAATAAATTATCACTGGATACAGTGTGCTTATTTTCGACTCGAAATCAGTGTAACATTCTGAATCTAGCAATGCTAGCCAAAATATCCGGGCAACGAAATTGAGCTGAATGCCTAGGACAGTGTGGATTGTGTACCATATATAAAGAAAAAGATATAAAAACTTTTAGGTAAAGAAAACGAAGACAGCGCTCGCACAGCCGGACTAGCAAAAACTATAATAATCAAGATTGGGGCAAAAATTATGATAAGACGAAATATTGATGTGTCCTTAGGTCTTGTCAATGGTACCATAGGCCAGGTGAGTTCGATAACTCGAACTCTCGACACACGTGAAGTGGAGTCATTAACGATTTCTTTGGCATCGGGAACCGAACATACCATCGAAAAGATATCAACGAAATTTGAAATAATGAATGGTGCCTTTACATTTAGAAAACAATTCCCCGTGTCTCTCAGTTATGGCATCACAATACACAAAAGTCAAGGATTAACTTTAAATAGCGTTGTTATGGATATTGGTAATAGCTTGTTTACGTCTGGACAAGCCTACGTAGCTTTATCGAGAGTCAGATCGCTCGAAGGCTTACATTTGATCAACTTAGATCCATACTCATTTAAAGTACAGGAATCGGCACTGATAGAGTACAATTGGCTCAGGAGTCTATACAGGCCAGAATTAGCTGAAATTGATATTTCACATGTTAGAAATCCGAAAGTCAGGGACACTGTATGGTCGATTCCTTTGCACATATGTGATAAACAGATCGACGAAAATAATACTGCGTTGGGTGATTCCTTGCCAGCCGTCATTGGCCTGGAAAATATAGACGGTGTTTCTTGCTATGCCAATGCTTCTCTCCAGGCTATTTTCCACTGTCCATCCATTTTACATGAATTGATTAAAATGAGTAACAACAACCCTTTGGAGACATTGGCCTATTCATACGTTAAGGATAGGACAAAATTAAATTCATCAGCTGTCAGAGAATTCGCAGACGAACGTTTCAAAGAAAAGATACAACAAGATGCAGCGGAATTTATAATGGCCCTATCTCAACAATCAGACATTATGCGTAATGCAATTGAACATGCATTGATTATAAATATTCGATGCAATGATTGCGGACTCAGCTCCGAGAACACGCAACCGAATAAAATATTAGCAATACCTGTTACATTCGCGCCAGGTATAAAGTGTCCCAAGAATCTTCAAGATCTAATCAACACCTCTTTGTCACGATGGACAAGAATTGACGGTATATGCGAAAATTGTCAAAAGCATAACAAGCTTCAAAGAACCGTAATTGCTTCGGTTAAAGATATTGTTATTCTGCAATTGATGCTGTTTACATATAAAGATGCACATTCAACCAAAATAACTAATTTTAGAATAAATGCTGTACCAACCAATAAAATAACACTCGATGGTAAACAATTTAAAGTTCATAGCACGATATTTCATCACGGTCAAAATCTGGATATCGGCCATTATAGCACGATGTTAAAAGACAAAAATAATAATTGGTTGAGTGTTAGCGATATAACTGTGCGTAAGATGATCTGGCCACGAGGAGCTAAGGATGCATACATATTTGTATTGAAGAGAATATAATACCGCAAACAAGATGCTGATATTCAACGACATCGTCGTTGACGTTTTACAATTGTATTGATGCCATATAAACTAAGAAATGAAAATATTGTGTCATCCCCTCAATATGACATTTGGCAAAATGCGTATGCAATACAAGAAAGTAATTGGCCGTTGAAATTGAACTGTATAACAAATAAACAAGGATATTGTACTTAGTAGCACGAACAGTAACTTATGAAATTCTTTATCCTATCATTGGTGAGGCATCTGCCATTGGTGAAGCTCATACGATGCAAATGAATTCACATTGAAAAACTCATAAAAATCGTACTCAGCTTCTTCGAGAACAAAAATAGGCGTGTATAATACACACAAGTACACCTAATGCAAGAAGTGTGAATGTTAAGGCATTGTAAAATATCGGTTAACAAATTTTTATATAGATACATGTACGATAGACGATAGGTCAATCGTAAAACAACGTTATATCACGCTTGTTGTATCAATGCGCTTTGGTAACATGCCTACGTATAAAAATATATAATCACAATAACTTGATAATACACGGCTTTACATACGTTGTGTTAATGATCTATTGCCTACGAAAGACGACAAATAATCAATATAAATTTGGTAAGTGATACATGTTGGTAAAGAGTTTAAAGTGCACTGAAAAATAAACTAAAACAAATCGGAACGATTCATTTGGCATTAGTTTCAAATCACAGTTCATTATTGGTTCAGAATCTGTAACATGAAAAAATTTCGAGCAGGCATAATAGAAGTGGGAGATCTTAGTATACCGTTTCGACGAATAGTTGTATTATAGGAAAACCTGTCATTCAAACATAATGCAAATCAAGACGCACTCGAACAAGAAGTAGTTGACTAGACTAAATTCTACTCCGACTGGCATAATATAACATACATTGTCAGTTTATCTTACAATGAGCATCCATTGATTGATATGGCCAATATTTCATTGCATTGCAATCAAGTATGTTATATTATTACGGTATTCTGGGCAGACTTGAGTCAATATCCCAGGTAGCACAAAATACTCTTTGACTTACATCAGCCCCTCAATCAACTAAACGACGACTGAATGCCGTCGAATATCCGCTTATAAGTCTTGACTGACAAAACGGACATTAGTTGGAATTTAGTAGTCTTTTAGTCGATCAAAGGACTAATATAAGTCTAAGAGTTATGTGCTACCTGGATATAGTATCTACTTCTCTTGTATCGATGTACCATATAAAACTGCGTACGGAGCGAGTTGCAGAATGGGAAAGTTCATAATCACAAATAATCTTTTTATACACCTGTGTGCAATTCGCCCGTTGATGTAAAGTGATACACAATGTTAAAAAAGAATCTGATCTAGTTACTTGTTTCTAGACATGAGTATAATAGTTACATTCGATTCTGAACCAATTATATAGAGTAGAGAATTTCTGAAATATGAGTGAAAATTCAGTATTGGAAAGTCTGACAGGGGCGTGGCTTAGTGTTTGGCCGTCTGGTGGCGAAGCTCGGAACCCATGCAAGTAGGTCGACGACACGCTTACACATAGAGCTAAGCCCTAGTCTCTCGTTTTACACCTTCAGTTTCTTGATTAAATATCAATAGAATGAGGGTCTCGACACAAGAAGTTTGTAAATTTGCCGATACACAACCCGGTCTTAAAAATTTCGATGGAGGTGAAAATTTACTTAATGTTGGGCATGTAATCCACTGCGGGAGAATACCAAGTGATCCCTGTGACAGTGAAACTTACAGAATTCTCGCTTTTTGTCTTCAAACTTCTCATTTAAAAGATGTTCCACATGAAATAACAGGAGAAATCCACAAAGATGGAAAAGTTGTGAGAATGCAATGTTCCTGTAAAGCTGGTTTGAGTGAGTGCTGCAATCACGTGGTAGCGGTTCTATTGTATTGCAACAGGTGAGGTTATTTGACATAATACATTCGAGATAAAAATCGCAGGTTTCCATCGAAATCTTCATCATAATAATTGGTGATTATTGTGATAACGATTATGAGTTAATTAATATTTTAAAATTATAATTAATTAATATATTTTCATTACAGAAATGATTTGGAGAATTTATTAACTACCACTTGCACCGACAAGAAATGCCTGTGGAATACACCCCAGCAATCATCATTGGAAAAATATGACGCTAAGCCATTGAAGGAGCATGAGTGTTTCATCGAAATGACGAACAAAACCCTCAAAGCTCAGAATAAACGAAAGCAGAAGAACAATGATCAGACTGAGGTTAGAGAAGAAGAAGAAGAATTGGATTCTTCATCGATTCAAGAGGATTTGTTTCGAACAATTATGATCAAAAATCTTCCAGCTTCAGCACTGGCAGAGCACATGTAATGAGACTGGTTTTTTCCTCCTGTTGATGTTAATTTTCTTTTAATTTTTTGGGCCATTTTTTTCCCATTATTGATCATTTTTTCCATTTTTTGTAATCGACTGTTTACATCGAATCAATTCTCGCTTCCAAATTTATAGAAGGGAAAGAGACATTTATACAATCAATTTTTTACGTGATTCTTTTTGTTGATGAATTTCGTTTATATTATTCTTACGGAGCAGTTTTTTTAATATTTCGCCTAATTAGAGAGCTTGAAAATCATGTGTATATCGTTCACTAGATATCTTTGAACAAAAATGTCAATCAGTCTTCAAATCGAGTCACAAAACGAATATTATTCACATTAGTTTCTTGATGAGATATTCGCGAAACTCATTACAGGCAGGTCGAATTAATATTATACTGTTTTTTATTGTTTTTTTTTTCTTTTTTTTTTAATTTCTCCAATACACAGGGCCGGGAGACATGCGCCTATTGACGCAACTAACAATAATAATATACAAATTGATGCAATGAGAATACAAGCTCTCTTCGACAATCAGGAGTCTTCGATTTTTCTTCAGGATTTGAATAAATTAGGCGTTGAACCTCTCCAGGAATGTTGTAACAAGTTTATGTCTCGGCTACAAAGGAATGTCTACGTTATTTGTGTTGAAACCCAGCAATATGAGTTGGTTAGAGGAGAGACAATTCCGAATAACTGGAAGTATTGCATATGGGATATTTACTTACAGAAAGAATAAAAACCCAGATTGGGAAAAGAAATCGCTCAGTTATTTCTACCCTAAGCCGTTGAATAATTGTTATGTCAAACATGGTTTAGATAATGAGCTATTAGCACGTAAAGCTTATGCACAGTCAATTCAACCACTGATAGTTGTAGAATCTGGTCTCGTCGTTTCACAAGATAATTCGTGGCTTGGATATTCCCCCGATGGAATCATTTTTGACAATAATCAACCCTCGAAATTAATTGAGATAAAATGTCCTTATGATGGTAAGAAAAAAAAATTGGAAGAAGTTCTTGAATCTCAAACGTGGTTGATCAAAGAAAAAGGAAAATATAGTCTGAAGAAAAACCACAGTTATTTTACACAGGTTCAAATAGGTATGGCTGTATTAAACTTACCTGCTACCGAGTTTATTATTTATGCACCATTCGATGATAAATTTATTTCATTCCCAATTGAATTTGACCCCGATCATGCTAAGGAGTTATTGCATTCTTTAAAAAGACTTTATTTCAATAAAATGATTCATTACGCATGTGAAAGGGAGGATAAAGATGCTAAAGAGGTATAAGAAATTTTAAATGCATTCATTTCTTGATAAAACTATTTTATTGTATTTTCAAGCTTGTCCTATCAGACTCGCTTAATACTTCTGTATAATAAAATTTAATATAAAAATATCAAAATATGTCTGTTCATTTGTCTTCGCCCAGATCAGGAAATCTTTCATTACTCAGAATTGGGGAGCTCAAGTTCACAATGCTACAAATGATATTGAAAATTTCTTCCATTTTATCAAGCAAACAAATTGGCATTGTTCCACCCAGAACAGCAAACGTTTTCAATCGCTGATTAGCTCGTTCCACGTGTACTCGTGCCTTGGCAATATTACGATTTGTAAGAGCTTCTGATTTTGTGAATCGTGCCTTATTTCTCAGGAAAAAAGGTGTGAGAAGCGTCACATCATTCCTCCTACAAAGATCTTCCATAGTGAACCCCTTGTCAGCCATAACGACGTCGTTCTTGTCCATTTTCTTTAAAATTCCACTTTGTTCAAAAATGACATTGTCAGAGACTCGTCCACCGTAAGGTTTACTGACAAAAGAAATCAACCCAGCTGGTGTCACACCAGTCATGAATTTTAACGTGTATGCAGTTTTGTAATACGAATAAGTTTGTAACTGACAGCATAATTTTGCTGGTCTTTGTATTTTAATTTCCGTACAATCAACGACCACTCGAACTTTCTCAAAGCCTTTGAAAGACAATGGAATATTCCTTAAAATATTAGTTTTGCTCGGCCATATTATACTCGGTTTTAAACAGATATTCAATAGATCAATCATATCGAAAATTCTCAGTTTGCAAGTGTCAACCCCGCAACAGTGGAACAAAATTGCCAATGCAGCATACGACAAGTTGTGTTTTAATTTCATGAAAGTCATGATTATTGTTTCTCTCAAATTCAATTGAGTATTTCTATTTGATGATATTCTTATGATTCCAACTAATTCCTCTATCGTGGTAAGTAGTTCAAAACTAGTAATTCCCGTGAGTGTACTTAATTCAGAATCATTAGTTATGAAACTTATGAATTTTGGTGTGATTGAATCACTTTGGACTTGTATTCCTATTTCCTTGAATTTCCCTTCGGCTTGTATTCCTAATCCCTCGAAGCTCTCTCCAACTTGGATTCCTACATCTCTAAACTTTTTAGAAGAAGATGAGGTCGTTTCCTTTGCAATGGATTCGATCATAAGCTGATAATCCGCCATCGAGTTTTCCACTGAGTCTCTGTATCCCTCTTCCTGCTCCGTATCCTTCGATTTCCCATCAACATTTTCCATCGCACCTTCTGCTTCCGATAGTCCTTGGTCATTACTATTAATACTGCACGGTTTTTTAAGTGATCTCCTATGTCTCCTTTCCTCTCTGAGGCTAGAGCGAATTTTCTTTTCAGGATTTGGAGTTTTTGTGGTAGGCTGAGGTGGTAAATTGAGTGAGGGAACACTTGTTTTTTTCAGGTGAATACGTACTGAGTTCTCGCATTGACCATGGTCTGTAATTCAGGAATGAATACATTTTCTCATTTTTGTTTACATTTTTTTTCTAGATAATTTTGAAAATAGTTTTTTATACGGATTTTTATACTTACGTGGTAATATGAAATCGTCTTCAGTGAAATGTACAGAACATACTCTCATGGAATCAGTCACTTTTTTCCCAATTCTTAGTACTCTAATCCAAGCAGTTCGTCGATCTATTGTTTCCTCTTCATTGAACTTATTAATTATCTTCACATAACTGGTTTTTTCACGAGGAAAATGGTGAAATCTACGTTCATATTCGCGACAGGGTTTGCTGTGACATCCATACACACAGCAATAAATTTTGCTTTTTCTTGTATTTTCACTAAATTCCATGGCTAATATGAGTCAATTATTGTTGAAACCCAACTGTACGAAGTTCAATTGAACATTCCACGTTTTCACGATACTTTTTAATATGAATAACAACAATTAATATTCCTCTACAAACAGTTTTGCTTGTTTAAGATATCAGCTGACAGCTACGCAACCTACTTGCACGGGTACTCATTTCGGCCGCTAGAGCGCGTGTCAAAGTGTTAGACTTCCCAATATACCCATAATTTGAATATTGACATAACATGATGACGATTTAAAGTTTAGTAAGAAATGACTGTGATATGAACACTTATGCAAATTACATGAATGCCTACCGAAATAACACAAATATTGCATTGAAAACATCTATTGAACTGTCCCACAATATCAATGGAATCGAATATCTGCCTAAATAATCTGATACAAATTGCCAAAAATTGGTATAACGTATCGACACCCACGTTCTAATATGTCGTATTCCACATTCAGAAAATTTTTCAGCAAGCCATAAAAACGCTCCACCATCACCATTGAGAAGATATGACTAGATACGGCGTGGAATATTTATTTAAAAATAGTGAATCAACAATCTGACCGCTGAAACTTATACGTTAAGCTGCGAAACATTATTATCATCCCATTGTTGAAAAAAAGGCAATTTCTCAAATTTTGTGAGTTACGACTTATTAGAACATGGGTATCGGTATATTCCAGACCATTATT
This sequence comes from Tenthredo notha, assembly GCA_914767705.2. Classification (NCBI taxonomy): domain Eukaryota; kingdom Metazoa; phylum Arthropoda; class Insecta; order Hymenoptera; family Tenthredinidae; genus Tenthredo; species Tenthredo notha. The sequence goes on along the minus strand of OU611916.1, from coordinate 230,989 downwards.
ATACATAAAAACTTTCGGTGCAATACTTCTGATGTAATGCATTTGAAGATTGTGTGAAAAAGGAGGCAGCCCAAATGTATCTAATCAAATTCAATTATACGGCAGATAATAAGGCAATACCAATGAACAATAAACCATTTCATACACCATGCATACATGCAACCTATTCGCAAAATTGTTGTATATGACAGGTTTATCCTCTAATGTGACTATTCGTCATGGCAATATACTACGATCTCTCACAGTTGGCTTGGATTGTGATCCGACAACAAAATACACGTATGCACACATATATACTTGCCTCAAAGGCTGGAAAAATCAAGAAAATAAACCGAAAGTTAAAAAAAGTTGTCGCAATGGCACTTGCCCATCAGCAATACCTATTTCTCGCACATTTGACAAAACTCAACCACGTGTTTCACATTACTTATTACTTAGTTATAATCTTGACCTCTTCATGCGTAAATGGTTTGCAAAATCGTATTATTCTCAAACAAAATATTGTTTGCTGTATTTACTTCTATTCACAACTCCAAGCAAGTGTTGTGTCCCTACGAATGTGTTCAAATTTGCCTTCAACTTCTACTCGCGTATTAAACCAATATGCATGAAGAGGCAAACATATTAATCATTCATTTCCTTACAGGATACTAGTTTCGACTTACTGTTGAAAATATCTCAATCATAACTGTTCCAGTGTTGGGCTACCGTATAAATCTATATAATGTTACATATACGACTCCACGTTTTATTTTTTAGTATCAGGATTAGTTCAGAGATTCAGTTCATAGCTAAAATTAATAGTCAATTGACAGAAATATACGTATACAGGGTGTCCCCGAATTCGTGACGAGGAATTCACAGGGTAAATCTTGATCAAAAACGGGATCGAAATTTCCTGAGCCGTTTTTTCCGAAAATGCTTAGATTTCTCGCTATAATTATTTCAATTTCAGTCAATCAGGTGCGATGTATGAACGGGCGCTTGTCGGTGTGCTCGCCGCTTGGTTGTGTGCACTTTGTTTCGCGGCGACAATAGGCTGGGAGACGCGCATACAACCGAGCGGTAATCACATCGACAAACGTCCGTTTATAAGCCGCGCGTCATTGGCTGGATTTGAAATAATTATAACGAGAAATCTAAGCATTTCCGGAAAAAACGACTCAGGAAATTTCGATCCCGTTTTTGATCAAGATTTACCCTGTGAATTCCTCGTCGCGAATTCGGGGACACCCTGTATAAATATTATAGATTGAAAAATTTTACGTCTCATTTCGATTTCCAATAAATAAAGATCTTTCAATTTTGCAAGCACATATCTATACTTGAGTTCGTCGTACCAGCACTACTCCGGCATATAGAACCGTAAAATCATGTTTTCTCATTTCATCAATTATTCATCACATAACGCCAACCTTATGAACTTGTATATGCTGTATGCTTGCAACCGTACGAACTATACATGCGACTAAAAAAAGGTATTTTGGGATATTTTCAAGTTAATATGAGTTAATTGGCCCAACACTGAACAAGGAAAATATGTATAATACCAGCTGTTAGGACGTTGCGATACTATTTGATAATGTAACTAGGTAGGGCGATAGTGTTCTTGTATTATATTTCAAGTTATATATTTGTAAGTTTTCGTTGCAGTGGACGTAAAATCTGATTTTACAACTTGTTCTGCTTGGATAAAATCGAATTTTACAACTTGTTCTGCTTACAAGGGGAAGACCAGACTTGCTAAGAATGGATTTTGATGAAACTCAGGTATGTTGTAGAGGTATCTGCCCTAATTACCAGGCTACCGGGAATTTACGCACTACGGCTTGGTTTCCGAGAAAATTCACGTCAAAGTTTGCACGCGCGGTATGTATACCAGTAACTTTGCCGTATCGTCAAGCAAGCGAGCGCAGCGCAGTAGGCAAGGTCTGCGACTGCCACCCTGCTGGCCCGTGTTCAATTCCTGTCGATGCTCGACTTTTTTTTACTGTAATTTTTTTTTCAATACTTTTTTTTTTATAATTTTTTTTTTCAATACATTGTTTTTTTCATAATTTTTTTTTAATACTTTTTTTTTTCTCGTCAACGTATCTGCTCTTATTTATTATCAATAACGAACATTGCATTACAAAGTTGCGGGGAAAAAAATTGCTACAGAACATACGATAGTAGTCTTATTTTTTATTATATATTTACATGCACATGTTTCAATTATTCGCTATCACTGGGTACATTAGAACAACCATCGCATCGGTTGGGTGGTATTTATCATAAAAACACGCAAAGCATAACACGTAATAAACAAGATTAGATACGTTGACGAGAAAAAAAAAAGTATTGAAAAAAAAATTATAAAAAAAAATGTATTGAAAAAAAAAATTATAAAAAAAAAAGTATTGAAAAAAAAATTACAATAAAAAAAAGCCGAGCATCGACAGGAATTGAACACGGGCCAGCAGGGTGGCAGTCGCAGACCTTGCCTACTGCGCTGCGCTCGCTTGCTTGACGATACGGCAAAGTTACTGGTATACATACCGCGCGTAAAAACTTTGACGTGAATTTTCTCGGAAACCAGGCCGTAGTGCGTAAATTCCCGGTAGCCTGGTAATTAGGGCAGATACCTCTACAACATACCTGAGTTTCATCAAAATCCATTCTTAGCAAGTCTGGTCTTCCCCTTGTTAGATAAAATCGAATTTTACGTCAACTGCATCGAAAAATATTGTTCGTAATACGGGCGTAATATACTACGCCCCATTATAGTCTCCAGTTGAGCCTTGATTTTATAAGATTATTTTTTTATTATTATAAGTTACTGGTAACTTCATCAGTTTTCACTATTCCCTTACGGAAAAAAAATACTGAGAGCTCAGTACTTAGTACACAAATCTCACTACTAAGTACACGAATTTTCAGTACTTAGTACTAACACTACAGTATTAAGTACAAAGAACTAGTAGTACTTAATACAGGGGTACTAGTACTAAGTGCAGAGTACTAGTACTAAGTGCAGAGTACTAGTACCAAGTGTAGACTACTAGTAGTACTTAGTGCAAGACTACTAGTACTTAATACAGGGAACTAGTAGTACTTAGTACATGAGTACTAGTACGGATTTAAAGCATACTAGTAGCGAGTACGAGAGTACTAGTACTAAGTTGAAGAGTACTATTACTAAGTACAAGTGCACTACAGTACTCAGTACTGTGGCACTTTGACCTATCAGTACAAGAGTACCAGTACTATAAGTACACAAGTATTAACTGTGATTAATACCGCAGTACTATTACTTGAAATAATACTGCAGTACTAGTACTCGAACCAATACTCCAGTACTCGTACTCGAACCAATCCTACAGTACTAGTACTCGAACCAATACTGCAGTACTAGTACTCGAACCAATACTGCAGTACTAGTACTCGAACCAATACTGCAGTACTAGTACTCGAACCAATACTGCAGTACTAGTACTCGAACCAATACTGCAGTACTAATACTCGAACCAATACTGCACTACTAGTACTCGAATTAATACTCCTGTCGATAATATAGATAACACATGTAAGTACATTTGTATTTATCCCTAGGTTAAGCGCCAACTAGATATAAGAAACAGAACTAATCTCTTTAAAATCTAGAGAAGAGAAGGGGAGAAGTAGAGTCGTAAACGAAGCGTAACCGACGCTGTTGTATATGAGTATGTATAAAGAGAAGAATAAAGTTCCTTAACGAAATAATAATAAATGACTGCTTATTTATTTCTAACAACTCCAGTACTCGTACTCGAACCAATACTGCAGTTCTCGAACTAGTACTGCAGCACTCGAACTAGTACTACCGCATTAGTCCAAGTTCAGAAATAATACTACTGCTGTACTACAGTGATAGTCGATATACTATTATATTGCAATACGTGGACTTCATATACTGCACTGTACGGTTTTAGCTAGTACTTATTGGACTAATACCGAAGGGCTAGAACTTAAAGTAATACTTCAGTCATACTACACTAGTACTTGCCACCTACTTATATATCCCTTCTCAGTAATTTTTGTACTTGAAGTACTATGAGTACTGTGTGTACTCGCGAAATAAGTACAGCAGTACTTTGGCAGTACTTCAAGTACTGCTGTACTGGCAGTACTTTCAGTATTTTTTTTCCGTAAGGGCAATTGAAAATTAACATAGAATTTCGAGAAATTTTCGGCAATTCACAGTAATATCGCTGCTTTGGCCTTACAAAAAGGAGTGAAATCCCACGAAAAACATCCAAAATGTAAAAAAAAGCCGCTAAGTTTCCAGAACCCAAATTATCTCACAATAAGAATTCACGAAAAACTTAGCGGCAGTCTCTGTCGTGATATCAGGAAAGCCTGCACAGCACTACGATCTTCCTGCAAGTATACGTTGTCAAGTCGGACCTCACTGTTTCGTGTAGTGATATCGAAACATCATTCCCAGAGCTACGTTTTTTCACTTATAACTCTTAATCACCCTTCGTTTTCTTAAAAATCACTCGCTATTTATAGGGATGATTTTATTAATAAAGAGACACATAATTGTACCAATGATAATACGCATAGAAATAATGCGACACTTGCCGTATTTTGAACACGTCGGTATTCACGTCAACAACTTATAATAATCTTAGCCTTATCGTCAGTGTATTCTCTCTGTATCTCTAGGTAGGTACACGTCTAATACTTGGTAATTATACTTGGTAAGGCTAATCGTCTCTATAATCACTTGACCATCTGTTGGCTTGCGACATATTCATTACTCTTATCGACAATATCTGAATTCAATCATAATACGAGCGAAATATTATCCTATCATAAAATCGATTTGAAAATCATCATATCCCATCGCAAACTATGAGTTATCTTGCGTAATATGATATGAAAATCGGCCAAATCTTAGACCTCTTGACCTCACAGTTTATGAAAAACACGTCGATTAATTTTCCAATCTAATAATCGAAAAAAATTTCAATTGCCTTCGAATTTTCAGTAGTATGTGTATATACGTATAATTCCTGTCGCTGAAATACAAAGTGGTCAAATGATGGAAATTATAGCCCCTCTATGTGTACAGATTTATTACAAATTCAGTTTTAATCAGATGCGATTCCATGGTCGTCCCTCCCTTACGGAAAAAAAATACTGAGAGCTCAGTACTTAGTACACAAATCTCACTACTAACTAGGAGATGATCAGGCTTCCGGGTCATGGATCTTGACCAAACTTATAGGGGTGCTTCGTTGAGCCAAAATATGAAGTACCTGCTGAATAACTCTCCGGAATGGGCCTTTACTCTATCAATTTACCTAAATGTACAATAGAAATCAGCGTAACCTGGGTTTGGCAAATTGCCATGAAATAATTAGTTTTTATGCTGCGATATGAGATTCTACATTGCACTGGATATTTATACATTGAATACAGTCATTATTGTACATCAAATTGTTGAAATTTAACATCCCAGCTATAAAAAATCACTTTATTCTGCGCCCATTGACACATTGCTTCTTGTCGGTTACCGCTCGTACAACATTTATTTGGTGAATTTGAAGACTTCTTCCCACTTGAAAGATGTTGAATATATAGTCAGTTTCAATACTAATACTGGCAGCTTACAAATCCTGTAAATTACAACATAATATTAATTTCAGCATAATACTATAGTTATTATTTCAGAAGAATATGTATGTAGTATATTATACTCATCTAATGAAACGTTAGATCAGGGTAAGTAAGGTGAGACATTCTCAGGCTACTGTCCCATTTAGAATCATACATATCATCATCTGAGTTTCTTCGGTATGTGCTTTCTCGGTCTCAATCGTTTGTTGATATATTCGACGGATGACTCCTCGCCGGGAAAGATTGACACGTGTCGTCTCTCTCTCCTCCCTTTATTTGTCTTATCGCCCGTGAGGGCATGTAGACATCAAACACACGCGTCGTTCGCCCAGAAAACCGAGGACCAAACACTAATTATAGCGTTTTCGGTTAGGACGATTTTTGCTGCACTGGCTTGCACTAGATTCTAGTTTTGCACCGTGCCGTTCAGAGGGCGCAGCGACTCGAAAATCCCTGGTGGCAAAGAAGCAAAGAAGATTGTGCCAGGTTTGTACGAGCTAGCAAACACTTTCACCAGATTTTACACTTTCTAGAGTACTAGAAATGCAAATGTATTTTCGGATTTATCGTGTTCTCTAACCTCACTTTGTAACGAAACACTCAAGACGTTGTCTGGAAAATTACAGATCGCGTGTTCCATGTTAAATTTGAGAAACAAAAGAAAAAAAAACAGATTACCAAAAGAAATCCATTTGCCTATTTAACGCTGAGGATTTTCGAGTCGCTGCGCCTCCTGAAGGGCACGGTGCGAAATTAGAATCAAGTGCAAGCCAGTGCAGAACCGCAGCCTCTGAGAGATTAGCATGGTTATAGCTCAGCAAGTCCGATCATGTGCAAATTAGATGAAAAACAAAGTGTTTGTTCTAAAAACAATGATATGTAAGCCCAAAGTTCAGTTGAAGAAGAACGACAGAATGACAGAATAAGAAGAAATGAAACGGAAGAAGAAGCTGATGGTACGTGTCAAATCACGCTCTGAATACCGACAGATTGGTAAACTGATAAACAACTAGAAGTTGTGTTTTCAGATCGATGCGTGAATCTGTAACTACATCGTGTTCAATGATTTTACAGTAGAATCGATTTTTTCATTGTACGCTCAGCGTATTTGATTCTGTCTGGTATGACGTTGGCACCAGTCTTCTGTCTCCTTCCAACCTTCATGATTACATAGAGAAGAAAAGAGACATAAGACTGTGGCGCCGAAAGAATCAAATACACTCTGTGTGGTTAGTGGCTTATGATTGATACGTTCTTGTGAAAGGTTCTTGGTAGCTCTGAAAAGTGCTGATTATTTTTGGTGCCATGTTTCTATGCCACTGACAGTTATTATTATATTATTGTTGTTATTATGTGATTGCTATTATTATTATTACTATATTGTCGATTTTCACACGTTAATGAAATATTTTGTGCATTGACGAGGATGATACAACTCGTAAAAGCAGTGAAAGCACAAATATTCCCGACACCAAGAACACTTGATGAAAGTAACGTACTTTCCACTGCAATCGCCTGTAGCTAACGCACACCTGCACCTGCTTTTGAAGGGCTTTTCTGGAAAACACACCTCCTTGACATTCATGAAGACGTCTCTGTTTTGGATCAACTTGGAGGCAAACCAGGCGTACTCTATCATCTGATTGAAAATAGGAGCACAGAGTTGGTTCACCACGAGGGACTGAATTTTGATGGCATCTTCGCGACTATTAATTTGCCGTTGCTCTTGTAACAAGTACGTGCTGTTTTGAAGCTCCTTGATGAGAATTTTCGCTTGCCTGTGAAAGTATACATCCAGAGGCTGACAATACGGTGTGCAGCCAGGTGGAATCACTTTCAACTTCCAGGTCGACTCCCCATACTGATCCTCGAACTTCTTGAACAGATTTTGATGGGATTGACCACCCCAGCTGTCTACTATGAGACAAAAGTTATTGCCTTCTACATACGGCTGCAGCACGTGGATCGTGTAGGAGTCGAATAAAGCTGTGGTCATCTTTCCAGATTTAGAGCAAGTCACATAAACATTCTTGTACTCACTGGTGAGTGCCTCAACCTGTTGACTGACTCTGGGACCAAATGTGCCTTTGGGCTCTTGCAGACAGATGAACGCTTTTGGCAGCAATTTCCCAGCAGCAGAAATGGTGTACTGGACAGTGTACGTGTGAGTCACTTTATTCAGATCGCCTAAATATACCTCAACACTTTTTTGTCCAGTGTGCTCCATTGTGCGATGCACATCAGTTCGGTACTCACAGCCCATTTGATCTGTATTTAATATATACTTGGGATCAATTCCGCAGATCGAATTCACGCAGTCAGTCTGAAATTGCTCCGCTGACTGTAGCAATTCCTCCAACGATCGATTCTCCGTAGATTTCACACGTCTGGTCACTTTTCGCTGACTAATGCGAAATTCACGTTTGAATCGAGTCGTCCAAGGTGTTGAAGCAATGAAATTGAAATCTTCAGACCTGTACTGCATAGCAGCCTGCATAGCCCACTCTTGTATGTTCCTAGTGGTGACAGGTAAATGTTTTTGACGAGCTTCACAAAACCTTTTGTAGGCCCATTTTTTTATTGCACTGCTCTTATCAAAATGTGTCCCCCCTTTTAGAATTTCTTTCTTCCATCTCGACAGTTCATCCATTCTTGACAAACAAGCAGCGCCCTTAGCTTTCAAAGTTTTAAATGTCCACTTGGGGTGTTCTCGTGCAAGATTTACAACTTTGATTTTTTTTTCCAGGTCAACGGTCTGATATTTAGCTTTCTTCTCTTCCGGCTCATAATCACTCGACATCGGCTGGCTGATCGATGTAGATGATCCTATCGAAAAAAACGATTTCACATTATTTTAGTTATTCATCGTTAGTTAAGAGTACATGTATTTATTTATTTATTTATTCATTTATTTATTTATTTATTTATTTATTCATTTATTTATTTATTTATTTATTTATTCATTTATTTATTTATTTATTCATTCAGACGTAGTTTATTAGTTATTTATTAGTAGTAGTTAATTCATTAATTATTTTTTCACACATTTAGCGTCTGTTTATTTGATCTTTTTCCTTTTTCTTGTTAGTTAAGTTAAGTTAGGGTCTATTGATTAATTTTATTTCAATTATTGTTTTCTATTTCCATTGTATTCAGAAAATATATGAAATGGATTCTAAATTTTTACCTGACAGAGATGTTTCTTGACTACATTCTTGACTCCCAACACTTCCGCAATCCTGAGAGACAGCTTCCACAGATTCCTCCTCCCTAAACAATTCTTCCACTTCGACCAGCTCATGATCCTCAACTATCTCAATTAATGAGTTTGCCATCTCATCACCCAAAAGCCAAGCTTCATCAGAAATATCTGTTACGACTTTGTCGCTGATGATTCCCTTGCGCTCAAGGATTTGAATGCAAGCGTATAAAATTTCGCTGAGCAATTGCCCTGAAGATTTATTCCAATCTTCATTTGAAGGCCCAGCGCTTGGCCCACTAGCCATCTTTCTCAATATATCACCAATAACAAGTCAACAATAACAAAACAATAACAAAACAATAACAAAACAATGAAAAAATAACAACAATAATAACAATAATAACAATAATAATAACAAGTTCAACCAATTAACAACAATAAATTAACAATATTTGTAATATTCCGAAGGGCGATCCAGTAATGGCAGAGGCACAGAATGAAAGATTTTTCGTGAATTCGAATCGGTAACCGAAAATCAATCAGATGGAATGTCGAATTTTCATTGGCTGTTGATACGAATTGTCCAAGCCGGGACCAATGGAAAGTCAGTATTCGTTGAGTTTACGTTAGTGCATCTTTCGCCGACTTTACTGGTATAGACGTACAGACATCGTTTATCGATCGAGATCTGTTAAATTAGGCTACTTACCCGATAGGGTTCCGGCCATTGAAGGGTCTGATTGATTGAGATTCGTCAAATATGTAGAGTACTATAGATTCGAGAGCTGTAAGTGATGGTGAAAATATTCGAGAATGAATTATTATAGAGAGTCATATATAGTGAAGAGTAGTTGCCAATTCGTATTAGGAAAAGTTTTTTTGCAGCAGAATCTTTGCAAATCCGGCAGTTGCCTATGATGGTTTTATCGGACGGACAATTTAACCTCACTTATGGTGACATAATGCCATTTCATTAGATAAGTATATAATATAGCCTTCTGAAATAATAAATATAATAATGAAATTGATGCTTTATGGCGAATTACAGAATCTTGTATGCTGCCAGTGAAGGTATCAAGACTGACTATGCATTCAACATCCTTCAAGTAGGAAGAAGTCTTCAAATTCACCAAATGAATGTTGTACGAGCGATAACCGACAAGAAGCAATGCGTCAATAGGCGTAGAATGAAGTGATTTTTTACTGCTGGGATGTTAAATTTCAACAATTTGATGTACAATAATGACTGTATTCAATGTATAAATATCCAGTGCAATGTAGAATCTCATATCGCAGCATAAAAACTAATTTTCTCATGGCAATTTGCCAAACCTAGGTTACGCTGATTTCTATTGACCCGGAAGCCTGATCATCTCCTAGTAAGTACACGAATTTTCAGTACTTAGTACTAACACTACAGTACAGTACTTAGTACTAACACTACAGTACTAAGTACAGAGAACTAGTAGTACTTAATACAGGGGTACTAGTACTAAGTGCAGAGTACTAGTACCAAGCGTAGACTACTAGTAGTACTTAGTGCAAGACTACTAGTACTTAATACAGGGAACTAGTAGTACTTAGTACATGAGTACTAGTACGGATTTAAAGCATACTAGTAGCGAGTACGAGAGTACTAGTACTAAGTTGAAGAGTACTATTACTAAGTACAAGTGCACTACAGTACTCAGTACTGTGGCACTTTGACCTATCAGTACAAGAGTACCAGTACTATAAGTACACAAGTATTAACTGTGATTAATACCGCAGTACTATTACTTGAAATAATACTGCAGTACTAGTACTCGAACCAATACTCCAGTACTCGTACTCGAACCAATCCTACAGTACTAGTACTCGAACCAATACTGCAGTACTAGTACTCGAACCAATACTGCAGTACTAATACTCGAACCAATACTGCACTACTAGTACTCGAATTAATACTCCAGTACTCGTACTCGAACCAATACTGCAGTTCTCGAACTAGTACTGCAGCACTCGAACTAGTACTGCCGCATTAGTCCAAGTTCAGAATTAATACTACTGCTGTACTACAGTGATAGTCCAAATACTATTATATTGCAGTACGTGGACTTCATATACTGTACTGTACGGTTTTAGCTAGTACTTATTGGACTAATACCGAAGGGCTAGAACTTAAAGTAATACTTCAGTCATACTACACTAGTACTTGCCACCTACTTATATATCCCTTCTCAGTAATTTTTGTACTTGAAGTACTGCGAGTACTGTGTGCACTCGCGAAATAAGTACAGCAGTACTTTGGCAGTACTTCAAGTACTGCTGTACTGGCAGTACTTTCAGTATTTTTTTTCCGTAAGGGCTACGCTGAAAACCTGAGGTCCTTATAGAAAAATTCTCAGGTTTTTAATGATATTATAAGATCATTTTTTTGTTTGCGGAGCCTCAGAAAAACCTGTTTTTCAATCTCGGCTGTTACTAAAAATCTAGTCGAAATTGGATTCCATATTGGGGAATCTTAGACAAAAAAACACGTTGGGTCATATTTTTCTTCTATTGACAGAAAGTTCTGAAAATCCGAAGGCAAAACTTCGACGGAAAAATTAAATAACGTGTGTCTCATAAACGGTAAGGTCTGAGAGTCTAAAATTTGAGGGATTTACATAATACGAGAATTTCAGCAAAATTGAAATTTGCTGATAATTAATTATTGACAGAATTGCGCGCCCGTATTCAACAAGCCTCTCAACGGAAACATGTAATCTAACCTTCAAGGTGTCTTATGGAATCCTCATTTTCGTGATTTCCTACTAGATTGCTCTTGATCTTCGCTAAAGCGCGATGTTTTCGTACGCGATCACGAGTTTTTCTTTCAGCAGATTCACTCATCTTGTGTATACGTATATAATTCCCACTGAACTATGCGTTTGGTTCATTCGATGTAAGTTTGAAAAGCATTCAGCAAGTCGGGCAACTACAAGACCAAATTCTAGAAACGTATCAAACTGTATATCACAAGCGTATCGGCCGACTTTCCGTTTCGCTGTTCTCCGATTGGTCCAAACGGCGTATACGACCCGCGGAACGCTTTATTTGGTCCGTAAGCCAATCGCGTTGCCGGGTTAATAGAAATAACCAAGTGGCGCCGCCGTCTGCTCTACCGGATGAATAAACGAACGCAAGGCTAGGCATGCCACAAGTGTTTGAAAATTCGCGGCATCGTGCATCGTGGCCAGTACTCTGCACTAGCACGTGGTGTTCACTGTTCATAAAGCTAGTACGAACTGAGAAGGAAGAAGAAGAAGTAGTAAGTACGTGACAGTGTCGTACCGTACCGAAAGCAGTAAGATTTAGGATAAGTCTTATTTGTGTGCTTCATAAGTAGAAGCCGGCAATTAGCTATACGTTTCGCAATAAAAAAAACAGTAAGTTTGAAACTAGTTACCGAAAAGTATCATGCATGAGTTTTTTTTTTTTATAGAAGTAAGTAGTATTGGGTATCCTCGTGGTCACGATATGAGGTTATGTCCTGTTCATGTAGTTATGCGTGAGTATGCGTATGCTTGGGAGATTTTCCTGAAAATATATCTAGTCAAGTGAACACGATTTTTTTAACTTGCTCTGCGAAGCGACTTCGCTTCAATCGAACCTTGGAAATTCCTTAGTAATGGGTTTATTTAGGTATACTAGAGTGTGTCATTTTTTTTCGTGCTCATCATCTCGGTATCTCATACTATATATGCCATAATGATGTGGTATGAATATATGAGCTATATCGGATTTTTTTTTCGACGTTTCTCATCGAGTTTTTCTGTTTTCCGTTCGTTCAACATAGGAAATTTGGCGACCTTGGACACAATGCCATATATCTCTTGAGTTTTTCTTGTTGATTGCGGCCACCATGCGAGGGATTGTTCAGATATATATACCGCGAGGACCAGGTGAAAGAGAATGGTCCGTCCGCCCAGACACCTTATATTTCGTATTTTCATGGGGATAGCCACTCGTTGCGTTGAAAAATCCCTAGGGTGATTTTGGCGCGCGGTCGATGCAACTCGGCAGCCATTGTTGATAGAAGCCGGCTGACTGTCAATACATCGCGGAAAGTAGACATGTGGGGTTATGTTCGTTTATTTGAAGCAAATGATAAATGAAGTGAATAAAACCTTCGTGAACAAGCTATGAATATTTAGCAAAAATCGATCAATCAGTTTTGAATGATATCTATCAACGAATTAACCTCAGCTGTAACCGGAAATTGATTAGAATTAAAGAGTTCATCGAGAAGAACCAATTGAAACGAAATTATTAATTGTATCCTGGGGTTGAGGCTTCAATAAATTGAACTAGGTAAGGAAGAAAACTTTACTGAAGCTGAGTAAAAGTTCATTCAATGCATAACAAGGATAATTGTCATGTAGTAATAAATTAGTCTTCGTTACGGTCATTTAAAACTGATTGATCAATTTTTAATAAATATTCATAGCTTATTCACATATAGGTTATATTCACTTTATTTATCATTTGCTTCAAATAAACGAACATAACCACACATGTCTACCTTCCGCGATGTATTGGCAGTCAGCCGGCTTCCATCAACAATGGCTGGCGAGTTGCATCACCCTAGGGATTTTCAGCGCTACGACTTACGGGTGGCTATCCCCATGAAAATACGAAATATTAGGTGTCTGGGCGGACGGACCATTCTCTTTCACCTGGTCCTCGCGGTATATATTAGGGTGATTCGAAAGAAATTTTATTTTTTTTTTTCCTGCAAACAGGCTTAAAAGTTTTCTTATGGCGTAAAAAAAAGTCAGTTAAAATTTGAGCCCTTAATATTAATATTAAGGTTGTCCGCTTCGCACTTTTCTATTTCTCATAAGGATAACATGGAAAAAATTTTTTTTGCATCTTCTGATTTTTGTTGCTGGCCTATCGTGTATTATAAGAAAAAAACCATCGCTCAATCTTGTAGAGAATTGAACGCTCTACAAAAAAGGTTTCTTATGATTTTTTGCGCAAACTAATAGTTCAAAAGTTATTCGAGGTCAAAGTTCAATTTATCGCAAATTTAACCGTTTTTAATGCATTACAGCGAATTTCATGGTCGGATTAAAAAATTTATCAAAAAATTTGTGTTTATCTTGAACTTAGTTTTTTGGAGAAGTAAGTTTGTCAGTAATTTTTTGCAATAGTAAGGCCAGTGATACTAGTTAAGAAAATTTTTAGCATCAGTGAGCTTTAAAATCATAGTTTGTTTCCGTTTTGTTTAACCTAAGGGCAATAAATTTTCTTTCAGTCATTTAAAATACTTACATGAGGTTTAAATTTAGTGACGATTGGTTTTGTTTAGAAAAGAAATTTATTTATTTTACTTATACTTATAAATTATTGTGAAATCACTTATTCATAAATCTAATCTAAATTATTATTATTGAAGATTTTTTTTTAAACAGTCTGGATAACGTTGCCGATGCTCTCGAACTACTTGTAATAAATACTGTAGTTGCTCTTCATCTTTAGTGAGGTGATTATTATATTCCTCAATTAACGCGATCCCTCTTTCAGCTACGTCATTTGTTACTTTTAATGTTTTAAAAAATTCAGCACATTCAATATAACTATCATCATCAGACCAAGTTAAAATGTCTTTTTCTAAAAAATCGCTCGGTAAATCAAATTTTTGAAACAATACTAATGATTTTTTTGATACCAAATCACTTAAATCTTCTTGCAATAATAATTCTAACTCATTTTCGAGCACTTCATACCGCTGATTTGTCGTTTTAGAAGCTGTTCGAGAATTAATTGCTTCAATCGTCTTTATTTTCACATCGACGGAGACATTGGTATCAAATAAAGAGATTACAGCTAATTCCTCGTTCAAGTACCACAAGTGGTCACTCATCTTGTCACAAGCTTTTCGTGAAACTGCCGGATCAACACGATCATAGGAAATCAATTTTTTTAATAATTCTAAATCATTATTTGGTGCCAGAATAGCAGATGTCGACGTATACCACGCTTTGATATAGAATAGGATTACAAAAATACAAACTTGCCGTAAACTTTTTGTTTCACGGGGCGAAAGATAAAATTGATCTCGAAACATGAATATTTTTAAGCTGTAGATGGCTTTCGACATCCATCGTGCATGATGCATGGCACCAGGACGCTTGAAAATAAATTTCTCTGCTGACCAGCTTTCAAGAAAAGCTAGTGATAGTAGTAACAATTCTCGCTAATCATCTCGGGGTTGAGATATCTAAAAAAAAGTTAACAAACTATGTTAGAATGAATTGTTTTGAGTAGACTAATAAAGTATAGTAAACAATTTTCACCTGTAAACAATTGTTAATAAATATGATGATTTCAGCACGTTTATTTGTTAAGATGCTTGCAACAGTTTCATCATCCATTCCACTTCTATACATTGACTGATCAATTTTGTCCCAAGAATTTTTAAAACGACCAAATATCGGTACATTAGGACCAGACGTCGTATTCCAATACAGGGTGACCCAAGACCCCCGGACCGGAAGGAATGGGTAAATTCTTCGTTGGATTTTGAGACGAAATTTCCTTTTCGAAAACTTCATCCGATCAACGGTGTCCAAGTTATTAAAGATGAAAAGTAGCCAATCAGCGCCTCGCTTTAGATCCGTGCCAGGGCCGGGTCAATAGTGAACGGCGGGCAGGGCCCGTGGTTCATTTTACATTTGGCTACTTTCTTCTTCACTTTACGATCGACGCGTATTATTATTATTATTATTATTATTATTATTATTATTATTATTATTTTTATTATTATTTTTTTTTTTTTTTTTCTACCGGACCGTAGTTCTACGTGTCTAGGTCGACCGCACCGTAGTTTTCCGTGTCCAGGTCGACTGCACCGTAGTTTTCGATGTCCAGGTCGACCGCACCGTAGTTTTCCGTGTCCAGGTCGACCGCACCGTAGTTTTCGGTGTCCAGGTCGACCGCACCGTAGTTTTCCGTGTCCAGGTCGACTGCACCGTAGTTTTCGATGTCCAGGTCGACCGCACCGATAAATTTATGAATTTGTACGGTGCGGTCGACCTGGACACGGAAAACTACGGTGCGGTCGACCTGGACACTGAAAACTACGGTGCGGTCGACCTGGACACGGAAAACTACGGTGCGGTCGACCTGGACATCGAAAACTACGGTGCAGTCGACCTGGACACGGAAAACTACGGTGCGGTCGACCTAGACACGTAGAACTACGGTCCGGTAGAAAAAAAAAAAAAAAAATAATAATAAAAATAATAATAATAATAATAATAATAATAATAATAATAATAATAATAATAATAATAATACGCGTCGATCGTAAAGTGAAGAAGAAAGTAGCCAAATGTAAAATAAACCACGGGCCCTGCCCGCCGTTCACTATTGACCCGGCACTGGCACGGACCTAAAGCGAGGCGCTGATTGGCTACTCTTTATCTTTAATAACTTGGACACCGTTGATCGGACGAAGTTTTCGAAAAGGAAATTTCGTCTCAAAATCCAACGAGGAATTCACCCATTCCTTCCGGTCCGGGGGTCTTGGGTCACCCTGTATACTTCAAAAACTCCCCGCAAAATAATTTCCATTATGTGATGGCGGCATGGGAGCCATACTAATTTCCGGTTCAATTCTTTTTCAATCAAGACACATGTACCTTAGTGAATACCTACAAATGAAAAAAAATTTTAAATTATCAAAGGAGATTAAATATGAAAATTTTAGAGTAATTTATCTATTGCATAAACTTTACCGGTATTGACGGGCGGCGTGTCAAAACACATCGCTTTCACGTACTGAGCTACGTTCCATTGGTTTAAAGCTGAAATAACAGCTGAAGCTTGTTGATGTGCTGTCCCATTGTCAGCTTTTGGAACTGCAAGAAGCTGGTCAACTCCAGAAACGGATAGAAGAATCGCAATACGATCTACGGATTTCTTTTCAGAAATATCGCATATAATCTTACCGTCCCAATGCACAACATAACGGTCTTCTGTGCGGAATTCCTTTTTCAAATCTTTTACTATGTTCATTCTAAACTTAATACGGCCACGATAAAGTGTACTATAACTGAGATTGAGGGTTGAAATATCAATTCCTATACTCTTAAATGCAGCAGCCAATATGAAAAGAGCGTTTCTATTACTAATTTTTGCTCGATCAAGTGCTCCAGCGAGTTCGGGTGTCATTATGTCAATTTTTTTTGGTTGGCTCATCAGAATTTCAAAGTCAGACGCTGGGTTTGATGTTTGACTAGACGTCGTCGCTGATAAGTCAGATTGAAGTAACCCAGATTTTTGAGCGGCTAATCAAGATTCGCGGCAGCAAATCGCCGCCAAGTACCCGTAGGCAGGCGAGCGCTAGCCGGGACTCTATTTTCTCGGGGGAACTCTTTATACCTGTAAGCAGGAGGTCATAACTTCGGAACGCGTGAACATTTTTCGATCAAATTTACAGAATAGATATTCCCCCACCACACGACTTCGCTGTATGAATTTGATCGGAATCGGTACACTGGTTTCTGATATATCGGTCACGAAAGTTGATGAAAAAGCATCTTCTTCTTCTTCTTCCTGGTCATCAAATTTTCGCTAGACGCTTGCTTGTCCTCACGTTTTTGAACGAACGGTGAAACGGATCGACTTGATCTTTGAAACGTGGGTACAAGCCATCGAAATCTCGCCCCCTATTGATTTTGGCATGAATCTGAATCCGCATTCGGTCGATATGTGATAATGAAGTTACTAAGTGAGCCACAGAGGGACGACGAAATGAAAATGGCTGTCGGATGGCTGACGGATCGCGGTATTGACAGTTAAAATATTCATAATTTATATATAATCATATTATATAGTTATATATTCATATTATATAAGATGTTATCGGTCAAGCTAATGGTTTTATTTCAGTAAAATAGTGAAACAGTGAATCAGTAAACAATGATCAGAGTGAAAAGTGCGCCGACCGTGGTTTCACGCCGATGACCGTTATTATTTAATAAATCTGCATAATGGCCTGTTGTAAGTGCACGGAACAGATCCTCTAAGCTGGGTTCAAATATTTGGATAAAGAATAAATCAACGATCCTGGCAAAATATTATTTCACTTCGATCCGGAACAAGTGAAAATAAGGTTACGAATGACTTACATTAAACGGTATGTACGGACATTGATTTTCACTAGATTTTACATATAATAATACTAGATGAATAGACCAACCTCAACTTCTTTATTTCCACTAAATTTCCACAGTCATCTGGACCATTCCTATCCTATTATCAATCCTTTGGAATAGACGAAGATAACATGTCGGCGAAACATCATCCCAGAACGAAGGTACCCTACAACTAATAGCTCCAACGTAATAACAATATTAGGAAAATTAGTAGCGATACGAAACCTCTCATTCAATCCTTTGTCATTTTCTATGTTTCACAGTCACCTGGACTTTTCCTATCCTATCATCGATCCATTGGAATAGTCGGAGATAATGCTTTGACAAAACAACGTCCCAAAAAAAAGGTTGCGATTACCAATCAGTTGAAATACGCTGAAATACCAACCACTAACTTCACCTATCTATACATCAGCACCACAAACTAATTATCAAACAGACTAATATATTAGAAATTACTGATCATTCAAAGTGTTATAATAGTACAGCACGATACGGGTAGCACACACGTGTCATATACTATTTTTTTTTAACTCAGTGTGCGAAATTCTTTACCTGTAAAAACTCTAAAAAAAAATAGGAAAGTATAGTATATATTGGAATATTAGTGAGAGCGGCCGGGTGCGAACAAGGTCCAAAGGCAGAGCACCTGGTCAGGGTGCAGGGGGCAAAGCCCCCCATTAAAAACAAAATACTTCCAAATATGATTTTCAATAGCATAAAATTTTATTAGTCTTTGAAACTAAAGAAATGAGGAAATCAAAGACAAAAACAACTCTTTTTCTTCCACTTCTATATATCCCTTTTCGTAGTGTATCGATAGAAACGCAAATTCGAGATACAAGTTATCTTGATCAGAAAAGTAAGGCTCATTTGATTTTGATAGAATCATATTACGTTTCACATGAATTTTATTTTATTTATAAATAACATGTAATGTTAATTTGATATATTAGTAACACTATTATTCAATCAGTAAATATGTATGTCTCAACACAATTTGACACAAAATTGAGAAAGTTGAATGAAAGAAAAATATTTTAGAAATTATTATTTTCAAACGGAGAGAAATTAATTAGTTTTACATATGGAAGTATGTGAATCGGACACTTTACACACTATCAACAGGCATAAGAAATCAAGTCACACACTGAGTTGAAAATAGTACAGTATGATATGAGAGTGATGAAACTTTTTCTGACGAGTGTGAAATTGCAGCACGAGCTGAAGGCGAGTGTTGCAATCACACAAAGTCAGGAAAAGTTTTTCCGTCGAGTATTATACAAAATTTTACTTTATGACGTATGAAATTCTCACACACGCGGAGCGTGCGTAAAACATCCAAGGTGTGGCGCAAAGTTTCAATGGTTTCGAAAAATGGTGTAGCCAAGTGCTTTCGTTTTTCCTTGGTAGCTTCTATTATCAAAAAGAAATTCTTCAGATTTTCCCTGAACGATGCTTGTTGAGATTCATTTTCAATACATAGAAGAGGGCTGATTTCTTGATAACTGCCCAATTTCAAGCCTTGGCTCTTATGTTTGGCAGCAAAATCAACAACCCGTCTAATAAGTGTCAAACTGAATGTATAAAATCTTCGGTAATTCATTGACTTTTAGATGATCGTGTGGAAAAATTACTGATTAAATACTAAATTTGAGTTAAAACTGTATATTGAGGTTGAAGTTCGTAAAGTTAACGTAATAACAGAATATTCGTTGAAGAAATGCAATATTTCGTGATCCTAATATTGTTTGAATTACAAAATATGCTAGACGAACGTGTTTCACACGATTTAAGGAATTATACATCTTTCTTGATCCATTTGAAATTCGAGCCTTGAATTTGAGAATTTTTTGGCAAATATTTTGTTAACGTTACGAACTTCAACCTGATACTGTATAAGACAAAATTAAGTTCTGCCTAATAAATTATTTATATTTGTCATAGTTGACAATTGAAGTAAATGTGTTTGTCTTTCGCTGAATGTTTCTTCCCTCGTCCAAATTCCGAATGTATTTCTTATGGTGATTAAACTATAATAACGTATAACCCTGCTGGATTGAAATGAGCAATCTTTCTCAGTTCTGGTACTTGCAAAAAGAAGTGAAATCCCACGAAAAACATCCAAAGATGTAAAAAAAGCCGCCAAGATACTCACACGAAAATCACAATTGCTTTATAAGCAAAACGGTTCGCCACTCTCTGTCGTGAAATCAAGAAAAAAGCCAAGCACCGAACGTACAACTGCGATCTCTCAGCAATTTGTTAAAAAAAAAAATAAAAAAACTCAAACTCAAACTCAAGCCTACATCGTGAAGTCGGAGTTTCGTGTGACGATATCGAAGCATCATTCCAAGAGCTACGTACTTGGCGGGCACATGCGGTTCCTTAGAGCTATACGGACAACCCGCTTCGTTGTACGCGAAAATTGAGTTTTTAATGCGACAGCAATTAAATACAATGAAAAACTAGTTATTAAAACCAATAATCGTTTCAGACAATACTTCTACGTGCCTTTAACTATGTGTATGACTTGACAGACATAAATACTTGTATAATCAATAAAAATCTTGGTCGTTCCCACTGTCATTGAATTATCAAATCAGACTCGGAACTCTGGAATCACATACCTCACTAGGTAGTATTAATTATGGAAGAATAAATTTATTCGCTTGCAAAACGATCGAATCAAGAAAACTCTACTCTGCTATTGCGGCATGCAACCTAAAACATACAGCTACGGATATACGTATATGCTATAAGTAGCATAGAGTATGACAGTTTGATATAATGATAAATATAAAATTCAGTTGATGATTGCTTAATTGGTGTACCTATACTATGTCATACAATCTTGCTCACGATGCATGCGTATATGCAAGTGCACGAGCGTATACACGTAGTGGGGAGATTCAATTCCAATACCTGAAACCCATCTTCGTAACAGTTCGGCCTCACGTGAGTGCAAAAATATTTTTTACCCGACTACGATAAAATTACTATACTCCATCCTTGCAACGCGGGCGGAAAGTAATCAATTTCTGATCAGAGGGAAGAAGAAGTGAATTTTGCAGTCGAAAAAGTAAATTTGAAGGGCAGAAAAAAACTCTAAATTTGACCGATTCTAAGTTTGATTGATTGAATTGCTGTGTTTGACTAGTGGATGCAATATGGACATTTTATCTAGTCGGCTAAAAAGTGATATATGCCACACGGGAGGAGCGAACTTTCACCTCGTGCTCGTGCTGAACATCGCACTCAGCAAAAACTACACACTTTCCTCCCTAGTAGCATAATGTACTATATTATTGCTCATTCGTTTGTGGAGAATAATCATTCGCAACTACACAATCGTGGCAAATGAAGGATTAGCGCTTGCGAGTTCACGGTAGTGCGTAGTGCGGGCGCCTTTGGCCTTTGGCGCCCGCACTACGCACTACCGTGAACTCGCAAGCGCTAATCCTTCAACTGCCACGACATAGTCGTCCGACAAGATCGGAAGATGCATTTTAAATAAATTTATACCTATAGAACCAATGTTATCTGCGAATCTAACATTCGTCAGTCGATGCAAAGTTCATGACGTGTTTATAACCAGCGACCGAAAACATAGTACTTTGAGACTGGTTCGCAAAATACGATAAGGTCATATCAATTCAACGTGAGAACAACAAACACAAAGAAAAAAAAACCGAATGTGCCCGCCAAGTACGTAGCTCTTGGAATGATGCTTCGATATCGTCACACGAAACTCCGACTTCACGATGTAGGCTTGAGTTTGAGTTTGAGTTTTTTTATTTTTTTTTAACAAATTGCTGAGAGATCGCAGTTGTACGTTCGGTGCTTGGCTTTTTTCTTGATTTCACCACAGAGAGTGGCGAACCGTTTTGCTTATAAAGCAATTGTGATTTTCGTGTGAGTATCTTGGCGGCTTTTTTTACATCTTTGGATGTTTTTCGTGGGTAGCATATTACTTGCAACCTCACCTACGACTAAAAATAGGAATATCAATTCATCTCAAACTAATAATCATTTCAAATCAAAATAGCTATCAAAAATGTAATAAACCTACCAGCACAGTCAACAATCATATCTTCATCGATCTCTTCTGATTTTGAAGTATTATCAATTAATCCAAATCGACTCTTTGATCTTTGACCGGCAAGGAATAATTTCTGACCATCATTGATAAATTTTTCGACATCAAATTGAGCGATGTCGAATAAATTTTTCAATTTCTGACCAAAATTTGACTCCTTCAGTTTTTGTGTCTTTGACCGTCTACGCTTAGAACTTTTTTGTAAATTTTTTACTTGATCCAACAGGCCAGAAAGTTTTTTGACTGCATAATCTTTTCCACACGTTGGAATTCCTGCTTGTGACCATTTTTCTCGAACTTTATCGATGGTAATCAAAAGACTCTCTCTTCGTTGCAATTTAAAATTTTTTTTGTGATAAAGGTATACTGACATAGCCTCTTGTACGGAAGAAAGTTTACGTCCAACAAAGTCTTCCGTTGGATGGTCACCAACAATACGACTTAAATAATCCATGGTTGATAAATAACTTATAATAAACGAAATGATCTTAAGAAACAGAATTATCAAATAACTATCAGTATTTGAGGAAACTAGGATTTCAAAAAAACAATAAACTGAGGAGCACGCAAATATCAATTTTCACAAGTGTCAACAAACAAAACTATTTTATCCACAACTCCACCTAGTAGAAAAATAGTTACATTACCGATAGAGTCCAAAAGTTTTCTTTTTTATCGGTCAACCCATGATGATGAGATAATTGGGTTGTCCAATTGCTCAAATATAATTTTTAGTAATGAAAATTAACAATAATAACTTTCAAAACATGTACCGAGACTACTGAAAAAAACAGAAAAACAATTTAATGCAGTACTTGACAACACAATTTTTTTTCTTTTTTATAAAACAATTTTAGAAATTTATGATGATAAATTGTTTTAAACAGTCCGATTTTTTTAGATTATTGCAAAAAATTATTGACAAACTTATTCCTCCAAAAGACTAAGTTCAAGATACTCGGGTTCGCCTATCTCCGTGGGGAGTGCGGGGAACAGGGTTGAGCGCCAACCGAGCGCGTCTCCGGGTGGCGGATAGGAGAACGGCCAGGGAGGTTCGCGGGGAAATCTTGTGGACCGGGGACCGCAGGGTACCGGGACATGAGACAGAAACCGTGGACGCCCAGGTTAGTTGGGGCTATAGGTGAACCGGCAGGCGTAAAAACCAGCTTAGGGGATCTAAGGCCCCGACCGTGGACCAACTCCCCAAGCCAAGGTGGTATGCTATCGTGCCGAGGGCTGTGTGGCACTGGGGTATAATGTCTTTAACGATGCCCTTGGGGAACCAGGCGACACCCCATTGTATCTAGCCTTACCCTCACACGGCAGGCTCTGTGGGGGTGGACCTTATACTTCCTGCATACTCGTGGGATCAATTATGGAAACTGACAAAAAACAACAACAAAACAAAAACAACAACAAAGAACACGATGAGGCGACTTCCATGGAAGTCGACTCATCAACAAGGGGGGGCTCCGACACCGAAGGGCTGCTGAAGGGTGTGGAAATGGTCTGCATTTCAACATCCGACGACAGAACTACGGCTTCGGAGACCGTACCAAATACAAAAGGTGAGGGGCAAGGGGGCTCGACATCAGTCGGGAACCTGGTAGCCCCTGCCGATAAAGACAAAAAGAAGAGGGGTGGACGCTCAGGGGCTGCGAGGAGGAGGGCACAAAGGGCCAGACAGGACCTTGTGAACTCCTCGGAGCTGAACCAGAGCGGAGCCCCCTCGAACATGACCAAGACGGGACGAAACGCAACGGGAGACTCAGTTAGTGGGAAACCTGGGGCGAGAGCGGACCTGGTCAACGCAACACCGAGGGGTGCAGCGGGGGGCTCAGGCATAAAAAGGCCCAGGCCCTCGGACAGCACCCCACCAGAGACGTACTCGGCCCCCAAGAGGGGCCACTCAAAAGGCGCCTCTCAGAAACCCGGGCCCCTAAGCTACAAGCAGGCGGCCGAGGGTAACAGAAGGGCGGTCATCGCACCCATGGGATACCCAGAGATTACGCTGGGCCCCGGGGAGGGGGACCTGGCAGTGCAGGCGCTATGCGCGGCGCTGGACTCCGTGCCGGAAGGGCAGGAGGTCCCGCGCTTCGAGCAGCATCGGTGCGACCAGGGACTCCTATGGGGTGACCTGCTCAGACGAAGAGGCGCTGAAATGGCTCAGGGCGACGGTTCCTACACTAGCGCCCTGGGGGGGGGGGGGGGGGGGGGCTACCCTCCAACTACTGGAGGGAGGCAGGCTGCCTAGGCTTACCAGGATGACGGCGGTCTCTCCTGGCATTCCGGAGAGGACCGATGTTATCCTCAAGAGACTGAGGCGCCAAAACGCAGGGCTCCAGACCCAACTTTGGAGGGTCTGGGAGAGAAAAGAGGGACCGAAAACGGTCCTTCTGATCCTGGGGATTGACGAGCAGTCAAGAAATGTGTTGAGGGCAGGGGGACACCAAGCCCACTATGGCCTCGGGAAAGTCTCCTTCAGGGAGGCTCACCAGAGAACAGGTGAAGCACGGAAGGACCCCGGGACCTCATCACAAGGCAGCACCGGAGAGTCGTCCGCAATGACATTGAAGTTTGCATCGTTGGAACGCAACGAAATTCGAAAAAATAAAAAAAATTAATAAATCGACTGAAAATGATCCTGCTGGGTTTAAAAAGTGAAAACAACTGAAAATAACATAAAAACAATAATCTTCCCCCGAATTACGGCACCCTTAACAGGGGGTGAAATCCTGATTTTTTTATTTCACCCAGAATTATGACATTGCTTAAAATTTTATTTCACGTAAATACTCCTTCGGATTGATAGAATGCTAGAAAAAAATAGGAAACCACTCCGACTTCCGGAACCCACCCTTAAACGGAAATGAAATCTTTTTTTTTTCAATTATTTGCTCTATTTTATTATTTCAGCCAGAATTATGACATTGCTTAAAATTTTATTTCACGTAAATACTCTTTCAGATTGATAGAATGCTAGAAAAAAATAGGAAACCACTCCGACTTCCGGAACCCACCCTTAAACGGAAATGAAATCTTTTTTTTTCAATTATTTGCTCTATTTTATTATTTCAGCCAGAATTATGACATTGCTTAAAATTTTATCTCACGTAAATACTCTTTCGGATTGATAGAATGCTAGAAAAAAATAGGAAACCACTCCGACTTCCGGAAACCACCGTTAAACGGAAATGAAATCTTTTTTTTTTTCAATTATTTGCTCTATTTCATTATTTCAGCCAGAATTATGACATTGCTTAAAATTTTATTTCACGTAAATACTCTTTCCGATTGATAAAATGCTAGAAAAAAATAGGAAATTACTCCGATTTCCGGAAACCACCGTTAAACGGAAATGAAATCTTTTTTTTTTTTCAATTATTTGCTCTATTTCATTATTTCAGCCAGAATTATGACATTGCTTAGAATTTTATTTCGCGGAAATACTCTTTGGGATTCAACAAATGCTCAGAATAAATTATTCAACCACCCCGACTTCCGGAACCCACCCCAAAACGGAAGTCAAATCTTTCGTTTTTTATATCACTCAGAGTGCATACATTCACCAAAATTTTATTTCGCGGGAATACTCTTTGGGATTCAACAAATGCTCAGAATAAATTATTCAACCACCCCGACTTCCGGAACCCACCCCAAAACGGAAGTCAAATCTTTCGTTTTTTATATCACTCAGAGTGCATACATTCACCAAAATTTTATTTCGCGGGGATACTCTCCAGGATTGATCCAATGCTGTAAAAAAAATTCCAGAAATTGATTTGCTGTCACGCCCGTAATCTTTTGTTGTGAATCGTCATATTTATAGTTCTTCAGATTTGAAGCGTCACGAAGGTATGTATCGTATCTATATTTCTCAACAGTCAAATCGTTACGGAGGTATACGTATCATATTGATAGTTTTTCAGAGCTGAATCGTTACGAAGGTATGTATCATATTCATAGTTCTCAAGATTCAAATCGTCACGAAGGTGTGTATGGCATACACATATTAACTAAACGTGAACAGAAAAGCCACGAAGAAATCGAACATATCATTCAGTATCATTATGGACAACGGCGAGCGAACCATGTCAAAATCATCCTCCCTTGACTCACTAGCAAGTGTAAGTTTATAATGATAAGCATTACTCTCCTCTAAATGAATTGTGCAGAGATCAGATTCACATCATGTGTTCATTATATATTTATTCATAATTCATTCATCAGTTAATAAATATGGAATCGGACGAACCCGGACAGGGAGTGCCCGTCGAAGAAGCGCAGCCGCTAGTTGCACGGGTGGAGGCTGAATTGCGGTCTCTAAACGTTCACGTGGACCGTTCAGCCGTAGCGGGACCATCTCGTGAGTGTTAGAAATAACAATGTTCGTAAATTTCAGATCCAGAAAAGATACTTATATGATTAATGATCTACTGGAATTTCCAGAAGCACCACACATTCCGCCGCCTGAAAATATTTCAGCACGGGCAGCGGCGCCGCCACGAGCCCCGCTGACATCAGGGGGAAGTGCAACGCCGGCTCACCGCGGTATGATAGATACTGTTCATTTCTATCTTCATTCTACATGATTCCTATACTTTTCAATATCTTTAGCATCATCATAAAGGCTAGTACCCGTCACATATTAGTAAAGCAACAGCTCGTAACACACGGTGTCCTAAGAGAATGTAAAGCCTCGCTCCTTTTCGCTTTCAACTTGTGTGCACTAGCCCTAAATTAGCTATATCTCTTCATTTGTCCAATCGAATCACCATACTATATTTATAACTCAAATTGCATTGCTAAATTTTTAGAGGAACGTCTACCGCAGCCTCCTGGCAATCCTGGTGTTCGCCAAAGGCATGAGCCAAATGATGGTATGTTTAAAATAATATGCTGCAATATCAGTCTCACTTGTAATCGGATGTCTTTGTTCTCTGGCATTACGTTGTTGTGATTCTTTTCATACGTTAGTGTATCGTGTGCCTAATGGTAAATGGACGTATGCGTCAATATATGACTTTATGTGTCTAGGCCCGAAAAACTGCGATTCTAACCTCGCTTCGCTCGTCTTGAACGCGGTTATTGGCCTGGACACATAAAATTGTATATGTCATACGGCTCATAAAGTATTTTCTGACGAATTTCATTATAATCCCCGCCTTCAGCTCGGATTATAAACTCAAATTCGTCGGAAAATACTTCATCGGCCTAGTGACATAATGTACTATTTTACCACGTATAGAAGTAAAAGGGCGTATCGATTTTTTGTTTTCGCATTTCCGCTAAGAATGTCAAAAAGAGATCAGAAAATATAGCTTTTGAAAATTATCCAACTAACGGTAAAAGGTCTTTCTCTAAATTTGTGAGAATTATAGATCTTGTTAACTAGGACGGTATACGGTCGTAACCGCTGTTTTTTTTTTTTTTTTAATGCAAACGCTCTAAAAACTTCTGATATGTAATATCGATATTTGAGGAAAGTTGAAAATTTTTCCATTATTGAAAAAAAAAACATTCAAAAATAACGGTGTAAGGTCGTATCCGCCAAAATTAGTTTTCTCTTGCAAATCCTTTATAAACTTTGGACACATCGATTCATCAGAACTACATAAGCCCAAATCATGAATTGATGGAAGAGAACTTTGAGAAATTGATAATAGCTAATGATAATTGAATAAACAATGAAACATTTCAGAACATTGACACATGCTGATGCTCAATCCATGATAATTTTTTTGTTATTCTCATCAATGTTACGAAATATCATGTATACGCGGTAGCTGATACTTTTTGTAATGAACTATAAAAATCACCAAGAACCAATTTTCGGTGGACACGACTGCACCCTTATTTTTTAAATTTAATTTTTCGAGAATTAAACAGTCTCCGACTTTCCTCAAGTATCGATGAATCTTCGCTTTACAGAAGTTTGAGAGCGTTTGCAAGAAGAAAAAAAAATTGCGGATTCGACCTTCTCCCATTAATAGGTACATGTACTGAAAAAAAAAAAAATTAGTGATAGGACCTTTGACCTTCATTCATTTTTCAGATCATTCCAATGAATCTATGTGTTTCGAGTTATTTTGAAGTGAATGCCGCATAAAAAAAAAAAATATATACGACCTCTTACCACCGAAATCGCTTTTTTGGCGCTTACGACCTTATACCATCAGACACGTGATATCAATTCGAATCATCTAATCTTTCAAGCAAGCCATTGGATACGCCTTCGAACCAGTTCCGAACCAATAAACCCTCTTTAGCTTGCATTCACCATATTTTCATCAATATCTGGATACCTTCGCGATTAAATTAAGCGTCCTCAGAATTGTTTCAATCATACGTTTTCACTGTAGGACATGACATCTTACCTAAGTTGACTGTAATATTTTTTTGAAATGACGATGTGACCA
The DNA here is from genome assembly GCA_914767705.2 of Tenthredo notha. Lineage (NCBI taxonomy): Eukaryota > Metazoa > Arthropoda > Insecta > Hymenoptera > Tenthredinidae > Tenthredo > Tenthredo notha. The sequence goes on along the minus strand of OU611916.1, from coordinate 202,432 downwards.
ATTATTTTCAGCAAATAACGACCGACGACCTGCACGCCATCAGAGAGCTGGTCGCGCCACGATTTGGCGTCCGAACTACCACCATCGACAACAAAATTTAATAAGCTTGCTATTTAACAATGCTAACCATGGTGGTGGTCGGGCGCGGAACACATATCGTAGCCGCGGATACGACCATAGAGGTGGGCGTGGGCAGAGGAATGGGGGTCGTGGCGGACCAAGAGATCGCCCCTATTAGTATTTAACGTTAAGTTTTAAATTAGAATTAAGTTTTACTATTTTACTTCATGCAATTTTAGTGCCGCATCAATAGTACACTCATTGAAGGGTTGAATTGAATTAACTCAACGCGGCGGAACAAATACTCAGTTGCGACAATTGATACTGGTTGTTGCAATGGAATATTCTATTATGCGAATAAATATTCCATTGCAACAACAAGTATCAATTGCTGCAACCGAGTATTTTTTCTGCCGCATTGAGTTCATCCAATTCAACCCTTCAATGAGTGTACCATTGATTCAGGGTGTTTAAACAAAATTTATTTTTTATTTTCCATGTTCCGATCGCTCAAAACTTAGGTTTTGATACAAAAAAAAATTCTTTGCGACTATCGAGATCTGTAAATTCAGCGGAAGCTGCCGCTCATTGGACATTTCTAATTGTAACAGCTAACCAACGTCTATGACGAACTTTCTGGAACGAAAAGTTTAAGACCTTGAGGATTGTATTTTGAGTTAGAAGAAAAGTGTTCATTGAATGAACAAATTTTTTTATTGCACGATTCTAATTGTTTATAACAATTGTTACAAACAATCAGAATTGGACGTACTATTTTCTTTCGTTTTTCGTCATTATGACTTCTTTAATAAACATTTGTTCTTCTGAACTCGAAATACAATCCCTGTATGGTCTCGGATTTTTCTTTCCAAAAAGTTAGTCACAGACGTTATTTGGCAGTTATAACTAGAAACGTCCGATGAGCGGCAGCTTACGTTCAATCTATTGAGCGCGGTCAGATTTTTTTTTATATGAAAACTCAAGGTTTGGCGTTTCGGAACATGGAAATCGATATTTTATTTCAAATACCTTTGTTATTTCAAATACCTTTTTTATTTCAAATACCTTTTTTTTAGACATTTTATTGACTCATCAATAGTGCACTCAGAGAGAGGAACCATTGGATGAACTCAATGCGTCAAAACGAATACTCAGTTATGCAAATAAATATTCTATCGCGACAACAGAGTAATATTGCATTAACCGAATATTTATTTTGCTGCATTCGTGCTTTTTTATAGTTTATCCAATGGTTCCTTTCTCTGAGTGTACTATTGGTATAGATTATTGAAATATAAAACGAAAATTTAGGACGAGTAATAATAATACTAATAATAATAATAATGATACCAATTAAGTCTTCAACAGCTATCATTTTATATATATGTATATTATATACGAATTTGAATAATAATTTATTCATATATATCTATAATATACATAAATAATTTTATTTATAAACAAAAATGTCAGAATCAAGCTTCGTAGTTATCTAAATAATATCCTTCATCTTTGATCTTTATTATTATTATTATTATTATTGTCGTTATCATGGTTATTATATGCTTATATTTAAAAAAATACGATGCCGTACTATTAAATTCAATTCAAATTGTACAATCGATTTGATTGGCGAACAACTAATTCTTCATATCCCTTATGGAGTGCTGTATATAGTCCTATGCCGTTATAATTTGAAATAATACCACTCAGGATATCACTATGCTTCCTTGACATTATGTTTTATTACAAGACGTGTTTTTACTATATAATTACTATTTGTAAAGTGTCGAGGAGATAAATCTAGGATTCCTATGTTTTCGTGATCAAATTGAATTTTATGCAATGAAAGTGATGATTCCGTTATTTGAGCAAAAGAATCATCGCAATACGCAACATTTTTCGATAAATACCCCATACATTTGAAATCAAGAGACACCAAATCATAGAGCATACGATAGAAATCTGTATATTGTGTATTCTATCTCATTTCTGCGAAAGAAACGTTTTTTTTTTTTAATAAAACTGTCACCAGAATTACAATTTTTAATTATCTTTTCTTCGCAGTGCAAATATTTCATCCGTTGTCTAGAACACCCGTGAATTTTCACAGATTTTCAGCTTGAAGTGAAATTATGATTATTACCGGGCTAAGCGGTTTGTAGCATTCGCCGAATGTACCGAACCATGGCATTTTCGCCAGTAAACTTCTGATGCCTCCCACGCTAAATCCATCAATTTTAGATACATGCTCTCGCGGACTTTTTTGTTCGAAATTTTCTGCTCTACAATAATGGTCCTCTACTATTTTGCTGTATCTTGCACGGTTCTCGCAGCGTTCGTACTGAAAGCTTGCTCTTGACCGTTGGTCTTCTATTTGCCAAGAGTGGCGCCGAGACACCTTCGGATGGATAGACCGCTTAGGGTTGGAGAGAGATAGAGCGAAAACAAAAGACCGATCGGCAGTTGTCTGCGCGATTTTTCGAAAGAACGTCACATCGTTTGCGAAATTCAGTTGCTGCCGTAATTTTCTCAGTGCTGTTCGTTTCCGTCAACAGTTTGAATTGGTGCGTGAACGCGTGTGGATCGTGGATGACACTCGTTCTCTTTTTTACAGTGTCGTGTTTACGATCTAGTGTCGAGGTATTAGTGCAATAATTGAGTGTACAGAATTAGGGCAATAATTGAGAATAACTAAGAAGTTAAAGAAAAAACATTCATGTAAAGTTTCTAGTGTTGAGAGTTGAAAAGACAAGATTTGGTTCATAATTTAGCGTAAGAAGTTGAAGCGACAACATTTTTTGAATAACTTAGCGTAAGAAGTTGAAGAGACAACATTTTTTTAAATAACTTAGCGTAAGAAGTTGAAGAGACAACATTTTTTTGAATAACTTAGCGTAAGAAGTTGCAAAGACAACATTTTTTTTAATAACTTAGCGTAAGAAGTTGAAGAGACATAATTCTGGCTGAAATAATAAAATAGAGCAAATAATTGAAGAAAAAAAGATTTCATTTCCGTTTAACGGTGATTTCCGGAAATCGGAATAATTCCCCATTTTTTTCTAGCATTTTATCAATCTGAAAGAGTATTTACGTGAAATAAAATTTTAAGCAATGTCATAATTCTGGCTGAAATAATAAAATAGAGCAAATAATTGAAAAAAAAAGATTTCATTTCCGTTTAAGGGTGGGTTCCGGAAGTCGGAGTGGTTACCTATTTTTTTCTAGCATTCTATCAATCCGAAAGAGTATTTACGTGAAATAAAATTTTAAGCAATGTCATAATTCTGGCTGAAATAATGAAATAGAGCAAATAATTGAAAAAAAAAAAGATTTCATTTCCGTTTAACGGTGGTTTCCGGAAATCGGAACTATTCCCTATTTTTTTCTAGCATTTTATCAATCTGAAAGAGTATTTACGTAAAATAAAATTTTGAGCAATGTCATAATTCTGGCTGAAATAATAAAATAGAGCAAATAATTGAAAAAAAAAGATTTCATTTCCGTTTAAGGGTGGGTTCCGGAAGTCGGAGTGGTTACCTATTTTTTTCTAGCATTCTATCAATCCGAAAGAGTATTTACGTGAAATAAAATTTTAAGCAATGTCATAATTCTGGCTGAAATAATAAAATAGAGCAAATAATTGAAAAAAAAAGATTTCATTTCCGTTTAAGGGTGGGTTCCGGAAGTCGGAGTGGTTTCCTATTTTTTTCTAGCATTCTATCAATCCGAAAGAGTATTTACGTGAAATAAAATTTTAAGCAATGTCATAATTCTGGCTGAAATAATAAAATAGAGCAAATAATTGAAAAAAAAAGATTTCATTTCCGTTTAAGGGTGGGTTCCGGAAGTTGGAGTGGTTACCTATTTTTTTCTAGCATTCTATCAATCCGAAAGAGTATTTACGTGAAATAAAATTTTAAGCAATGTCATAATTCTGGCTGAAATAATAAAATAGAGCAAATAATTGACAAAAAAAGAATTAATTTCCGTTTAAGGGTGGGTTCCGGAAGTCGGAGTGGTTTCCTATTTTTTTCTAGCATTCTATCAATCCGAAAGAGTATTTACGTGAAATAAAATTTTAAGCAATGTCATAATTCTGGCTGAAATAATGAAATAGAGCAAATAATTGAAAAAAAAAAAGATTTCATTTCCGTTTAACGGTGGTTTCCGGAAATCGGAACTATTCCCTATTTTTTTCTAGCATTTTATCAATCTGAAAGAGTATTTACGTAAAATAAAATTTTGAGCAATGTCATAATTCTGGCTGAAATAATAAAATAGAGCAAATAATTGACAAAAAAAGAATTAATTTCCGTTTAAGGGTGGGTTCCGGAAGTCGGAGTGGTTTCCTATTTTTTTCTAGCATTCTATCAATCCGAAAGAGTATTTACGTGAAATAAAATTTTAAGCAATGTCATAATTCTGGCTGAAATAATAAAATAGAGCAAATAATTGAAAAAAAAAGATTTCATTTCCGTTTAAGGGTGGGTTCCGGAAGTCGGAGTGGTTACCTATTTTTTTCTAGCATTCTATCAATCCGAAAGAGTATTTACGTGAAATAAAATTTTAAGCAATGTCATAATTCTGGCTGAAATAATGAAATAGAGCAAATAATTGAAAAAAAAAGATTTCATTTCCGTTTAAGGGTGGGTTCCGGAAGTCGGAGTGGTTTCCCATTTTTTTCTAGCATTCTATCAATCCAAAAGAGTATTTACGTGAAATAAAATTTTAAGCAATGTCATAATTCCGGCTGAAATAATAAAATAGAGCAAATAATTGAAAAAAAAAGATTTCATTTCCGTTTAAGGGTGGGTTCCGGAAGTCGGAGTGGTTACTTATTTTTTTCTAGCATTCTATCAATCCGAAAGAGTATTTACGTGAAATAAAATTTTAAGCAATGTCATAATTCTGGCTGAAATAATAAAATAGAGCAAATAATTGAAAAAAAAAAGATTTCATTTCCGTTTAAGGGTGGGTTCCGGAAGTTGGAGTGGTTACCTATTTTTTTCTAGCATTCTATCAATCCGAAAGAGTATTTACGTGAAATAAAATTTTAAGCAATGTCATAATTCTGGCTGAAATAATAAAATAGAGCAAATAATTGAAAAAAAAAGATTTCATTTCCGTTTAAGGGTGGGTTCCGGAAGTCGGAGTGGTTTCCTATTTTTTTCTAGCGTTCTGTCAATCCGAAAGAGTATTTACGTGCAATAAAATTTCAAGCAATGTCATAATTCTGGCTGAAATAATAAAATAGAGCAAATAATTGACAAAGAAAGAATTAATTTCCGTTTAAGGGTGGGTTCCGGAAGTCGGAGTGGTTTCCTATTTTTTTCTAGCATTCTATCAATCCGAAAGAGTATTTACGTGAAATAAAATTTTAAGCAATGTCATAATTCTGGCTGAAATAATAAAATAGAGCAAATAATTGAAAAAAAAAGATTTCATTTCTGTTTAAGGGTGGGTTCCGGAAGTCGGAGTGGTTACCTATTTTTTGCTAGCATTCTATCAATCCGAAAGAGTATTTACGTGAAATAAAATTTTAAGCAATGTCATAATTCTGGCTGAAATAATAAAATAGAGCAAATAATTGAAAAAAAAAGATTTCATTTCCGTTTAAGGGTGGGTTCCGGAAGTCGGAGTGGTGACCTATTTTTTTCTAGCATTCTATCAATCCGAAAGAGTATTTACGTGAAATAAAATTTTAAGCAATGTCATAATTCTGGCTGAAATAATAAAATAGAGCAAATAATTGAAAAAAAAAGATTTCATTTCCGTTTAAGGGTGGGTTCCGGAAGTCGGAGAGGTTTTCTATTTTTTTCTAGCATTCTATCAATCCGAAAGAGTATTTACGTGAAATAAAATTTTAAGCAATGTCATAATTCTGGCTGAAATAATAAAATAGAGCAAATAATTGAAAAAAAAAGATTTCATTTCCGTTTAAGGGTGGGTTCCGGAAGTCGGAGTGGTTTCCTATTTTTTTCTAGCATTCTGTCAATCCGAAAGAGTATTTACGTGAAATAAAATTTTAAGCAATGTCATAATTCTGGCTGAAATAATAAAATAGAGCAAATAATTGAAAAAAAAAGATTTCATTTCCGTTTAAGGGTGGGTTCCGGAAGTTGGAGTGGTTACCTATTTTTTTCTAGCATTCTATCAATCCGAAAGAGTATTTACGTGAAATAAAATTTTAAGCAATGTCATAATTCTGGCTGAAATAATAAAATAGAGCAAATAATTGACAAAAAAAGAATTAATTTCCGTTTAAGGGTGGGTTCCGGAAGTCGGAGTGGTTTCCTATTTTTTTCTAGCATTCTATCAATCCGAAAGAGTATTTACGTGAAATAAAATTTTAAGCAATGTCATAATTCTGGCTGAAATAATAAAATAGAGCAAATAATTGAAAAAAAAAGATTTCATTTCCGTTTAAGGGTGGGTTCCGGAAGTCGGAGTGGTTACCTATTTTTTTCTAGCATTCTATCAATCCGAAAGAGTATTTACGTGAAATAAAATTTTAAGCAATGTCATAATTCTGGCTGAAATAATGAAATAGAGCAAATAATTGAAAAAAAAAGATTTCATTTCCGTTTAAGGGTGGGTTCCGGAAGTCGGAGTGGTTTCCTATTTTTTTCTAGCATTCTATCAATCCAAAAGAGTATTTACGTGAAATAAAATTTTAAGCAATGTCATAATTCCGGCTGAAATAATAAAATAGAGCAAATAATTGAAAAAAAAAGATTTCATTTCCGTTTAAGGGTGGGTTCCGGAAGTCGGAGTGGTTACTTATTTTTTTCTAGCATTCTATCAATCCGAAAGAGTATTTACGTGAAATAAAATTTTAAGCAATGTCATAATTCTGGCTGAAATAATAAAATAGAGCAAATAATTGAAAAAAAAAAGATTTCATTTCCGTTTAAGGGTGGGTTCCGGAAGTTGGAGTGGTTACCTATTTTTTTCTAGCATTCTATCAATCCGAAAGAGTATTTACGTGAAATAAAATTTTAAGCAATGTCATAATTCTGGCTGAAATAATAAAATAGAGCAAATAATTGAAAAAAAAAGATTTCATTTCCGTTTAAGGGTGGGTTCCGGAAGTCGGAGTGGTTTCCTATTTTTTTCTAGCGTTCTGTCAATCCGAAAGAGTATTTACGTGCAATAAAATTTCAAGCAATGTCATAATTCTGGCTGAAATAATAAAATAGAGCAAATAATTGACAAAGAAAGAATTAATTTCCGTTTAAGGGTGGGTTCCGGAAGTCGGAGTGGTTTCCTATTTTTTTCTAGCATTCTATCAATCCGAAAGAGTATTTACGTGAAATAAAATTTTAAGCAATGTCATAATTCTGGCTGAAATAATAAAATAGAGCAAATAATTGAAAAAAAAAGATTTCATTTCTGTTTAAGGGTGGGTTCCGGAAGTCGGAGTGGTTACCTATTTTTTTCTAGCATTCTATCAATCCGAAAGAGTATTTACGTGAAATAAAATTTTAAGCAATGTCATAATTCTGGCTGAAATAATAAAATAGAGCAAATAATTGAAAAAAAAAGATTTCATTTCCGTTTAAGGGTGGGTTCCGGAAGTCGGAGTGGTGACCTATTTTTTTCTAGCATTCTATCAATCCGAAAGAGTATTTACGTGAAATAAAATTTTAAGCAATGTCATAATTCTGGCTGAAATAATAAAATAGAGCAAATAATTGAAAAAAAAAGATTTCATTTCCGTTTAAGGGTGGGTTCCGGAAGTCGGAGAGGTTTTCTATTTTTTTCTAGCATTCTATCAATCCGAAAGAGTATTTACGTGAAATAAAATTTTAAGCAATGTCATAATTCTGGCTGAAATAATAAAATAGAGCAAATAATTGAAAAAAAAAGATTTCATTTCCGTTTAAGGGTGGGTTCCGGAAGTCGGAGTGGTTTCCTATTTTTTTCTAGCATTCTGTCAATCCGAAAGAGTATTTACGTGAAATAAAATTTTAAGCAATGTCATAATTCTGGCTGAAATAATAAAATAGAGCAAATAATTGAAAAAAAAAGAATTAATTTCCGTTTAAGGGTGGGTTCCGGAAGTCGGAGTGGTTTCCTATTTTTTTCTAGCATTCTATCAATCCGAAAGAGTATTTACGTGAAATAAAATTTTAAGCAATGTCATAATTCTGGCTGAAATAATAAAATAGAGCAAATAATTGAAAAAAAAAGATTTCATTTCCGTTTAAGGGTGGGTTCCGGAAGTCGGAGTGGTTACCTATTTTTTTCTAGCATTCTATCAATCCGAAAGAGTATTTACGTGAAATAAAATTTTAAGCAATGTCATAATTCTGGCTGAAATAATAAAATAGAGCAAATAATTGAAAAAAAAAGATTTCATTTCCGTTTAAGGGTGGGTTCCGGAAGTCGGAGTGGTTACCTATTTTTTTCTAGCATTCTATCAATCCGAAAGAGTATTTACGTGAAATAAAATTTTAAGCAATGTCATAATTCTGGCTGAAATAATAAAATAGAGCAAATAATTGAAAAAAAAAGATTTCATTTCCGTTTAAGGGTGGGTTCCGGAAGTTGGAGTGGTTACCTATTTTTTTCTAGCATTCTATCAATCCGAAAGAGTATTTACGTGAAATAAAATTTTAAGCAATGTCATAATTCTGGCTGAAATAATAAAATAGAGCAAATAATTGAAAAAAAAAGATTTCATTTTCGTTTAAGGGTGGGTTCCGGAAGTCGGAGTGGTTACCCATTTTTTTCTAGCATTCTATCAATCCGAAAGAGTATTTACGTGAAATAAAATTTTAAGCAATGTCATAATTCTGGCTGAAATAATAAAATAGAGCAAATAATTGAAAAAAAAAGATTTCATTTCCGTTTAAGGGTGGGTTCCGGAAGTCGGAGTGGTTACCTATTTTTTTCTAGCATTCTATCAATCCGAAAGAGTATTTACGTGAAATAAAATTTCAAGCAATGTCATAATTCTGGCTGAAATAATAAAATAGAGCAAATAATTGAAAAAAAAAGATTTCATTTCCGTTTAAGGTGAAGTGAAACGTTTCAAGGCCACGGCCGGGTGCCTTTCACCGCGGTTAAACAGAGATACTGAACGTTTGGTACCTCTGGCCACCGCTAGATGGCGCAGTTACCGTACGTTTGGTACCTCTGCCTACCGCTGTATGGCGCAGCTCGCATCTTCCGATGCTTGCTACGCCAGTATATACGTACTCTAATGCTCGCGATTATTTCGCGGCAGTGTTTATAAACACTGCAAGGCATGCAAATAATTGCATCAAATATTAACCCGAACAAATCGAGCATTATTTATGTACATCATGTGTACTAACACTGAGTTGGACAAACGTCGCAGTGTAAAGCAACAGAAGTGGCCTGTTCTCACTCTGGTGCAGAGCGATTGATAAAAGTTGAAACTAATCAACTATGATATTTCTAACAAAGAGTTAGACATGATGAATTCAGAGAAAATTCCTGGTCAGAATTCTTATCGGTATGACAAGCAACCGTAGTTGTCCCTCGCTCTGGTGCAGAGCGAAAGATATGCGTGAAAACTAATTCACTGTAATCTATTTAATCCGTTAGGATTCCTTCGACAATCAGTCGAGTGGCTCTCCGCTGGAGAGACATCATTAATAAATACAGAGAAAATCCCTGTTTCGAAACCCCATCGGTATGACAAGCAAACCTTGGTTGTTTCCCTCGCTCTTGTGCAGAGCGGTTGATAGAAGTAAAATTAGTTCACTATATTTATAACATGAAATTAGACATGATTCATATATACAGAGCAAATCCCAGTTCGAAAACCCCATCGGTGTGACAAGCAAACCTTGGTTGTTCCCCTCGCTCTTGTGCAGAGCGGTTAATAAAAGTAAAACTAGTTTACTATATTTATAACATGAAATTAAACATGTTTAATAAATACAGAAAAAAATCCCTGTTTCGAAACCCCATCGGTATGACAAGCAAACCTTAGTTGTTTCCCTCGCTCTTGTGCAGAGCGGTTGATAAGAGTGAAACTAGTTCACTATAATGTATTCAATCCGTTTGGATTCTATCGACAAATAGTCGAGTCACTCTCCATAGGAGACACTGCAAGAAAAACATTTCTTTATGCAGGATCTAAGACTAGGTATATAATCTATAAATCAATAACCTGTATTCGTTAGGTGTCCATCGACCATTAGTAGATCAGACAAGCAGTCAAAGTTTGGCTCGAAGTTGATCAATCAACATTTCAATGTAGGCCACAACACAATACATAATTCCGTCAGAATCATATCGAACACTACTCTACATATCGGAAAAAAAATCTCAGTTTCGTATTGGCACTCATGTTTGAGGTTAGGAAAGAGTTTACTAGAATCACGCTTGTAAATATAAATGAAATTGTTGGCGATAATAGCGAGGTGTACTCGCGCACCTGTAGTTCGCGGATACCTGTCATTCAATGATTTTCCGACAGTTATATCATGGTCGTTGTACCAAACGCGATTTCCAACAACGAATCTTGACAGTTATCTCGTGTTTCCATGATTCTAGTACCGGCTGTCATCAGCGTTGCCAACCTGAAAGGTGGCGCTGATAGTACCAGGGGCGTAAAAATTATCGTACCCAAGACAAAATTATAGTACATTTCCAAGTGTTAAAAAAAAACGATATTTCTGAGAAATTATTTCACGATTACACATTATAACATTATTTGTTCTTGATGTTTGGAATCATCGTAGGTATCGTACATCGTACGGTAGCATTTATCTTTTTTCTCGTCTGCTGGCTCGTCTGCTCGTCTGCTGGCATACGTCACTTCAACAATGTATTCTTATTATTCAGATTGTTGTCCAACAAATCGATAGCTCCCTAACCTCAAATCAGAAATAAATTCCTATGTCAGGCTAGCTGTCAAAAGTGTGAGGTTATGTCTCGTCTGCTAGCATACGTCACTTCAACAATGTATTTTTATTATTCAGATCTTCGTCCAACAGATCGATAGCTCCCTAACCTCAAATCAGAAATAAATTCCTATGTCAGGCTAGCTGTCAAAAGTGTGAGGTTATGTCTCGTCTGCTAGCATACGTCACTTCAACAATGTATTTTTATTATTCAGATCTTCGTCCAACAGATCGATAGCTCCCTAACCTCAAATCAGAAATAAATTCCTATGTCAGGCTAGCTGTCAAAAGTGTGAGGTTATGTCTCGTCTGCTAGCATACGTCACTTCAACAATGTATTCTTATTATTCAGATTGTTGTCCAACAAATCGATAGCTCCCTAACCTCAAATCAGAAATAAATTCCTATGTCAGGCTAGCTGTCAAAAGTGTGAGGTTATGTCTCGTCTGCTAGCATACGTCACTTCAACAATGTATTTTTATTATTCAGATCTTCGTCCAACAGATCGATAGCTCCCTAACCTCAAATCAGAAATAAATTCCTATGTCAGGCTAGCTGTCAAAAGTGTGAGGTTATGTCTCGTCTGCTAGCATACGTCACTTCAACAATGTATTCTTATTATTCAGATTGTTGTCCAACAAATCGATAGCTTCCTAACCTCAAATCAGAAATAAATTCCTATGTCAGGCTAGCTGTCAAAAGTGTGAGGTTATGTCTCGTCTGCTAGCATACGTCACTTCAACAATGTATTCTTATTATTCAGATTGTTGTCCAACAAATCGATAACTCCCTAACCTCAACTCTGAAATGAATTCATATGTCAGGCTGGCTGTCAAAAGTGTGAGGTTATGTATCGTCTGCTAGCATAAGTCTGTTCGATGTATTTTTATTATTCAGATCTTTGTCCAACAGATCGATAGCTCCCTAACCTCAAATCAAAAATAAATTCCTATGTCAGGCTAGCTGTCAAAAGTGTGAGGTTATGTCTCGTCTGCTAGCATACGTCATTTCGATGTATTTTTATTATTTAGATTTTAATAAAAGGAAAAAATGACAAAGAATATTTCGATTTTCAGCTAACAAATCGATCCCTCCATAACCTCGACTTTGAAATGAACACTCCTATGCTATGCTAGCTGTCAGTCGAGTGAGGTTATGTCTGGTCTGCTTGTATGCGGGATTTGAATATATTTTTATTATTCAGATTTTCGACCAAGAAATCGATCCATCCACAACCCTAAGTCTGAAATAAGATCTCATTTCCTATGTTTGGCTTGTAGGCTAGCTGCCAGAAATTTGAGATTATGACGTCGGGGATCTTGTATCTGTTATTCGAATTTATTTGTGCATATGTTTCCAACAAATCCAACAGATTGAAAAATATGGATGAACTAAATGAACGAGCTGAATGAACCCCGACTTTCACATACAATTTTGTCTATCCTATATTCGAGTTTCAGGTTAGCTGTCAGACGAGTGAGCTTATGACGTCTGGGATCCGATATTGATTGTTCACACACGTTACTCATTTTCCGAAACATTAGTATGAAAGAGCGGAGTACAATAAATAAACAAGCAATAATGTTTTCTCGTAACGCAAAGTCGGAACACGATTCTACCTATCGTTTGTTCGTATTTTAGGTTAGCCGTTAGTCGGGTGAGGTTAGCCGTGTGCGATCCGATATCGAATTTCTGTGTTTTTTGTAAAGCGCTGTCAAGCGGGAGCGGCGGGAGCCAACATCTTACGTAAAGTGACGACATAGGAAACTTTCACCAGCGCCGCTGCTCGGTTTGCAAGTAAACTGGCCGCAATTTCGGTACAGGGTACTGTGATCTCAACTAAATGTCGATACGGGTTGTGATCTCAACTGAATGTCGGTTTTTTAGTTTTGAGTAACGGAAAAACAATTGTTCTCAGCCATTTCTTCATCAAATGACACGGGATTAGGCTCCAAGTGTTTGGTATTTCATTGCGGAGTGGCTAATTATCCGGAAAATGCGATTATCTACGGCGACAATGAATAATCTCGCGATTTATGTGGTCGGTACGTCAATCTGTCAAAATTTTTGTCAAATTTTGGAAAACTGAAATAATTAGCCACTTTCTGCCACAATTATGTGTAATCCCTCAAAGTTTCATTCCGATCGGTTCAGTAGTTTCGGAGAACTATTCTTTTCCGTTTTCGAGGTTCTGACAAACCTTTCACTTCACCTTAAGGGTGGGTTCCGGAAGTCGGAGTGGTTTCCTATTTTTTTCTAGCATTCTATCAATCCGAAAGAGTATTTACGTGAAATAAAATTTTAAGCAATGTCATAATTCTGGGTGAAATAAAAAAATCAGGATTTCACCCCCTGTTAAGGGTGCCGTAATTCGGGGGAAGATTATTGTTTTTATGTTATTTTCAGTTGTTCTCACTTTTTAAACCCAGCAGGATCATTTTCAGTCGATTTATTAATTTTTTTTATTTTTTCGAATTTCGTTGCGTTCCAACGATGCAAACTTCAATGTCATCGTCCGCACGGGTGGACCAGGCTCCAGCAATGGCGACGGGGACACCCGAAAGGACGACCGAGGTGGTGGCTGCTCACGACGGAAGGCAGGGACTGCCAAGCCTAGAGAACCGAGGAAACACCTCAGGATCTCGGGGCAAGGCGGGCCCACCTGGAGGCAACAGGGGGGTCGGGACTGGCAGGGCCAGGGGCCGCCCCTGAAGAGCTCAAACCACAAGCCGGGTCGGCGAGCAGAGTGTGCGGGACGGGTGTCAAGCGACCCTGGACCTCGCGGAGGTTGGACCCAGCAGAGGAGAGCAGGAGCCCATAACAGATGGGGCTCCCGAAAACGCCAGCCGGGACACGGAGGGGGCCCAGAACTAGGGACCCACCCGCACCGACCGACAAAGCAGAAAAAGGGTCTTGACCCATGGCCAGGGGAGAGATCACAGTATCGCAAATAAATCTGCGCCACTGCATAGCGGCCTCGGCTGTACACAGCCGAGACCTGGCGGTGGAAAACACAGACATATCCCTAATACAAGAACCCTGGGTAACCAAGGGACTCATTAGGGGTATAGACACCAGCATCGGGACTCTGATAAGCGCAGAGGGGGGCGCCGGCCCAAGGGCCTACGTCTTTATAAACAAAAGACATTGTGCTCTGAGGCTGAGCCAATTCTGCAGCAAAGACCTAGCAACAGCGACTATCAAGGGGAGGCTGGCCGGAGGCGGTACGATCGAAATGGTCGTCTGCTCAGCCCACCTCCCATACGACTCAGAGGATCCTCCACCCACGGACGAACTCAGAGCACTGATAGAACACTGCACAAATAGAGGGCTCAACCTGCTGATCGGGTGCGATGCAAACGCGCACCATGAGGTATGGGGCAGCTCAAACACGAACGCGAGAGGGGCAGCATTGCTGGAATACCTTTCATCCACGGGGCTTGAGATCCTCAATAGAGGGTCACAACTGACTTTTGTCATCCCCACCAGGCAAGAAGTGATAGACATCACACTTAGCACACCCAGACTAGCCGGCATCGTAAGACGCTGGCGAGTGAGGAAGGAAGAAACCCTCTCAGACCACAAGAGAATCTCGATCGACCTGTGCGTGAATGCGAACGGGGAAAAGAATGAGACATACAGGAACCCCAGGGCCACCGACTGGACCTCCTACAAAGAGGAGCTGGAAAGGAGGCTCGGGGGGTCCTATAAACGGCTCAGAACGACGGGACTAGTGGAAAAAGAGGTGACGAAACTGCAGACAGCCATCATACAAGCCTATGAAAAGGCTTGTCCTGCCAAACAAAGGAAAGCGGGCAAGAAGGTGCCCTGGTGGAACAGAAAGCTGAACAAATATAGAACCAGCTCTCGCAAACTACTAAACGGGGCCCTCAAGACGCGGAACGACGCTGACTGGGCTGCCTACAGAGCAGCACAGAAAGAATACAAGAACCTGGTTAGAAAGTCGAAGAACGAGGCCTGGAAGGGATTCTGCGAGGAGACGGAGGCCCTATCAGTGGTTGCCAAGCTCCGCAAAGTATTTACATCAGGACCTCCGATAAAACTAGACAGCCTCATACTACCCGATGGCAACATGGCGGAGAACCAGGCAGACATACTGTCGCACATGCTGAGTACCCACTTCCCGGGCTCAACGCCTGTGTCACGGGGGAATCTTCCAGAGGAGGCACCCAGCAAGAGGAGCCCGGGTGTATGGAGTACTGCGACAGAGATTATCACGCCAACTAAGATAAGGTGGGCTATAGACACCTTTGATGGTTACAAGAGCCCAGGCACAGATGGGATATTTCCAGCCCTTCTACAGAAGGGAGGAGATACCCTCATCAGTCCGCTCAACGAAATATTCAGGGCCTGCCGAGCATTATGCTATATACCCAGGAGCTGGAGAGAGGTCAGAGTGGTCTTTATACCAAAACCGGGCAAAGGCTGCTATGACCAAGCGAAATCATGGAGACCTATCAGCCTCATGTCCTTCATGCTGAAAACCATGGAGAGACTGATTGACAGGTACATCAGGGACCGGGTACTGGCTGCAAGGCCGGTCTCAAGGGCCCAGCACGCATATCAAGCTGGCAAATCTACGGAGACGGCACTTCACCACCTCGTTCGTGAGATAGAAGGACCACTACTCCGGCAGAGAGCAGCACTGTGTGTGTTCATGGACGTAGAAGGGGCGTTTGACAACACCTCCTTCAACGCAATATGCGATGCTGCGACGAGATTCGGGACCAACAACGCGGTGGTGGACTGGATCAGGCAAATGCTGAGGTCCAGGACGGTCATCGCGAGTCTCGGCGAGACGGTGACCAGAGCTCAGGTCGACAGAGGTTGCCCGCAGGGTGGGGTGTTGTCACCCCTGCTGTGGACCCTTGTCGTAGATGGGCTCCTTGTCAGGCTCGAGGAGCTGGGGGTGACGACCGTGGGCTACGCGGATGACGTGGCACTGGTCGTCGCGGGCGACCACCCCCGGTATATGTCGAGCAGGATGCAGAAGGCACTGAACATCGTACAAAAGTGGTGCACATCTCAGGCATTGAGGATAAACCCCAGTAAGACCGAGATGGTTGTATTCACGAAGAAACGACGCTTCGGAATAGGACCCGTCGAGGTCTTTGGTTCGAAGCTGGAACTCTCCCACACGGTGCGCTACCTAGGCATCTCCCTGGACAGCAAGCTACCGTGGAAGGAACACGTGTCCAAGCAGGCAAGCAAGGCCACGGCCACATACTGGGCATGCAGGAGGATGGTAGGACAAACCTGGGGACTAAAACCCAGGGTGGTCAAGTGGATATACACATCCATCATTCTGCCCCAGCTATCATATGCATCCGCTGTGTGGTGGCCCGCCATGGGAAAATCCACGCTGCGGAAGACACTGGAAAAGGTGCACAGGATGGCGTGCCTGGGGATAACGGGGGCGCTTGGAACCTCACCCACGCTCGCCCTAGGGGCTCTCTTGAACCTCCCGCCACCGCACTTGACGATTGAGGCGGAGGCCTGGAAGACAGCCCTGCGACTGATGCACCAAGGACACTGGAAAAGAACGGGTGTGGGGCACACCGTGGTACTACTGAGGGAAGGGGCACCGCAGGTGAACCTTACCCAAGGTGGGGACCGATGTCCCAATCACTACCAGTTCGTGCAAACCTACAAGGTAGAGATCCCGAGCAGACAGACCTGGTCTGAAGATCGGGACAATCTGCTCTCACCACGGGGACTCGTATGGTATACGGATGGGTCCAAAACCAACACGGGAGCCGGGGCCGGAATCTGGAGCGAGGGACCGAAGACGAACTTATCGCTCGCGCTCGGGCCCACAGCTTCGGTTCTCCAGGCCGAAGTATTTGTCATACTTTCCTGCGCCAGGAAGATCCAGACAAGGGAATTCAAGGGCAAGCACATCTACATCTGTAGCGACAGCCTGACGGCGCTCAGATCTCTCAGCGCATGCGTCGTAAGATCGGGACTAGTCAGAGAATGCGCGGAGATACTCACACAGATCTCCCGCGACAATCGCGTGAAGCTACTATGGGTGCCAGGTCACAGCGGCATACATGGTAATGAGGCGGCGCACTGCCTGGCTAAGGCAGGGGCCCTACGCAACAGGGTCGACGACGGGTGCCTCATAGGCCTACCCCCGGCTCACGCCAAGGACCTAGCGAATGTGTGGACTGAACACCGCCACGCAGACCTATGGTCACAGGCATCAGGCATGGCTCACACGAGGGCTCTCTTCCAAGGACCCTCCCGTAAGCTGGGGGCCTCACTCATCGTCTTGGAAAGAACCAGAATTAGGCTCCTGGTGGATCTCATCACTGGTTACTGGTTTACAGGTAAACACATGGTTCGAATGGGGCTCAGAGACGGGCCACTCTGTACCAGATGCGGGGAAGAAGACGAAACCCCACTCCACCTAATATCACGCTGTAGGGGCCTAAAGGGACCTCGAAAGGAGACCCTCGGGGAAACCTAAAACGCAGGTATGAAAATCGAGGACATGGGGGTAGGCAGGCTGCTGCAATTCGCTCAGGTGGCACGCCTGACCCCAGCGCCTACAAGCTAAGGTTGCCCTAATGGGCACGGGCACAATGGTCCTGATGGACTGAGCGCCCCGTCAGCCGCTCGACCCAAGCTTCAGACATACAAGTTCAAGATAACACAAATTTTTTGATAAATTTTTTAATCAGACCATGAAATTCGCTGTAATGCATTAAAAACGGTTAAATTTGCGATAAATTGAACTTTGACCTCGAATAACTTTTGAACTATCAGTTTCCGCAAAAAATCATAAGAGACCTTTTTTGTAGAGCGTTCAATTCTCTACAAGATTAAGCGATGGTTTTTTTCTTATAATACACGATAGGCCAGCAATAAAAATCAGAAGATGCAAAAAAAAATTTTTCCATGTTATCCTTATGAGAAATAGAGAAGTGCGAAGCGGACTTAATATTAATATTAATATTAAGGGCTCAAATTTTAACTGACTTTTTTTACGCCAAAAGAAAACTTTTAAGCCTGTTTGCAAGAAAAAAAACATTTTTTTTTTTTTTTGAATCACCCTAATATATATTGCAACGCAAGGTTCTGTTTAAGGGTTAAGCCGGGATTACGATGAACTTAACGTGACGTAACGTAACGGGACGTGGCGCGACGGGACGGGACGTAAAAGTTTATCATATATACAAAACAATGAGACTGATTATGATGAACTTAACGTAACGTGACGTGACGTGCCGTGACGGCAAAGCTTGTCAATGTCTATCTTTTCCGTCGCGTTACGTCAAGTCAGCGCGGTCACGTGACCGCAGCAACCAATCGGAATGAAAGTGACATGTCGTGGCGCTTTTGTTTATATTTTTCTTCTGTCACTAAGGTAATGTATAATGGTTATAAAAAGTGTAGTCCAGTGCAGTTCAGTGATAAAGATGGATGATAGTATGTTGATTGATGCCGTTAGAAGTCGGGGTGAAATATATAATAAAGGTCATGCAGGCTTCAAAAATCCGGCGATTAAAGATAGCGCGTGGAAATGCGTGGCTGAAGCAGTGAACGGTAAGATAACATATTGGTTCTCAGGTTATCTTAGTTCATTTTCATATTAATAAAATTCTACGGATTTCCAATACAAAAATCATGATAAATGGGTGTTAAGATTTGCATTATTAGATTACAAACCAATTAATAGAGTGGGCTATGTGTACTGATGTTTCTTTCTATTGCAGCTAGTGTAGCTGACTGTATCTCTCGATGGCATACACTGAGAGAGAGGTATACAAAAGAGAAGAGGCTCCAGGAAGGTGAAGAACGAAGTGGGGCAGGAGCTTCAAGAAGACCGACTTGGGTTCATTGGAATTCTTTAACTTTTTTGAATGCCCACATTCGGCAAAGGAAGTTAGTACCATTTATCTGTTCATTTGATTCATTTTGCAATCATGTACTTTGTTTTATTTCCAACCTCATTTGAATAACGTACTCTTAGAATAACTTTTCTTTTCTCTTTAACAGATCTATCATTAATTTACCACCGTTGTCGTGTGCGTCTGCTGTGCAACCGCCACTTTCCTCGCCAAGTCTGTCAACGTCTCGGTCAACGTCATCTGTGGATGAGGAAGTGAGCCGTTTGCTGTCGCCAGGCTATCTTGAAAATCGTGATTGTGTTGAGCTAATTACCGACTCTCAAGAACTTGAAACGCCAGAAAATTCACAATTTACAGTTATTGCCCAAGGCTCTCCAATACCAGGCTTTAATATGGCTGAAGTCGGAAGCACAAAATCTATAGCTGGCTCACTGCCCTATTTGGGACCAACTGGTAGATGCAAGAAACCCAAACTCGACGAAACCGCAGAAATGTTTAAACAAACTCTCGCAAATCTTAATGAAAAGATAGCTGCCCCTGCACCTGCGCCAACGCCACAACATGTCGAATTGACCGATCCAGATACGTTAATTGGGCAGAGTGTCACTGTATGTTTGAAATCTTTACAAGATCATCGGCTGAGACTACGTTTCAGAAGAAAATTCAGAGACATAGTTCAGCAGTGTGAGGAAACAATGATCGAAGATCAGTGATATTGACTTTAACTTTCACGTTACAATGTGAAACGCAATTACTACATAAATTTGAAAATGCAAAAGGTCTGAAGACAATTATAATTATATTTTTTCACCAATACATCCTTGCCTACTGCTTCATTTTCGTTTTACTTTTATTATATCTCACTAAACTACTGTCAACGTTGGAATAACTGAGTGGCAGGGGCTACAGCTAATCTTCTCTGATCAATCCTTGTCGCACTTGTACAACTCCATTCTGCCATGGCACCGCTCCTACTCCATTAACGAACTCCCTGAGGCTGTTTCTGTACGCGGCTGTTTGTACTGTTGCATTTCTTGCGCCCAAACGCGGACCAGCGACGAATGCCCCATTTTCACCTGCGACAATATTACGCCATTCTCCTTCAACAAGATCACCCGCCGGTAGCTCGATGTCGATAAAGTTTAATGGGCAATATTCAATTCTCAGTCTGTCACCAGCTGTCTTTATAATGAAATTATGTAGGCACACGGCGGACTCAATTATTTTTTCTGTAGTTTCCAGTGAAGCGCATATGGGACGCCGGAATATTCGCCACCGAGCTGAAAGAATTCCAAACGAATTCTCAATCGATCTTCTGGCTCTGCTTAGCCTGTAATTAAAGATTGCATCTTCATGCGATACATTGCGTCCCCCATATGGTTTCATTAGGTACGGCTTGAGGGGAAACGCAGCATCTCCAACAAAAAAGAATGGCATGTTCACTTCCGTTCCGGGTAGATAATTCAACGGAGGAATTCCTAACGATTTTTCTTCCAGACGTCTCCCTAATTCCGAACTCATGAAAACTCCACCATCGCTCTGTGATCCTTCTGCACCGATGTCGACTATTAAAAAATTATAATCAGCATCACAGATGGCGAGCAAGACAACGCTAAACATTTTTTTATAATTGAAGAAAACGCTATGCGATGCTTGTGGAGCTTGGATTTGAATATGTTTTCCGTCAATAGCGCCGAGGGTATGAGGGAACTGCCACTTGTTCCAGAAGCCACTGGCAATATTACGCCACTCCTCTCCAGAAGACGGAGCTACCGAATATAATGGCTTGAGTACCTCGACCAAAGCCTGAGTCGTCTCTTTCAGTACGCAAGATACAGTACTTTGCGCACACCGATAGGCAAAGCTTAGCGTATCCTGACTGTCACCAGCCGCAAGAAATCTGTTAACAGTTCTATCACTGTGAATTAAAATCACAAAGGTATTTCAAAGTCGATTGCAGGTGGCTTTTCACAGTTCTCAGATTAAGTTAGAATGACATAAGTGAGTAACTCACCCAGGTTACTCACTTATGTAATTCTCATTCAATCTGGAAACTGTAATTCAGTCCCCTGATTTTCATGCATTTGTTGTACCTCAAGGTCATTGCCAATCGTTGCACAGGAGTGATGGCAGTATACATGTCCCGTTTTTTTATAAGAGGCCCAACTAGACTCAGAAGATATTCAAACCTATAATAAAATATCTATATAATAACAACAGCTATAATATTAAGTATGACCTTCATATGGGTATTTAAATTTCCTTTCACAATTCATTCTGGTATATGTAAAGAACATATACCAGTCGCCCAAACGTAGTTCCTCCAAGAGGTTATGGCCATCCCCATATTCATGTCTTTTCTTGAAAATGTCACGTACTCCTATTCTTCTCAGTCTTTGTTTCTTTTTCATTTTCAAGTATAAATATCCAGCGAGAAGGAGATTACACATTAAGAGATGATTTTCTATCGCAGGCATTTTTGTACGTGAACAAGCTCAAAAATGTGAAAATTCGAAGCATAGTAGACGACGATACTCATTACGTTCCGTCAAATTGCGGCGATCATAATACACCGCCACCTCCGTTACGTTAAGTTAACATTGCGTCCCGTCCCGTCGCGCCACGTCCCGTTACGTCACGTCACGTTAAGTTCATCGTAATCCCGGCTTTAGGGCGGACCCGTCCTTCGTGCACTTCGGCGTCAGTACGTAATATAATAAGTAATAAACAAATTAGAAAAGCTCGACTTGGGCGCCAGACGTAAAAACGTCACTTGAAATACAACATATATAACAAATACTACGATTGACGGCGGAAATTGCCAGTTAGCTCAGATTAATTAACGGTAGAGGGGCAGGGTTGCCAAATTGAACAAGAATGATTAATATTCCATATCTGATTGATTTATTCAACAAAATAATCGTCATGATACGGGATATAATTCAAGGCTTACAAAATTGTCGTCGTGACTCAGATTATTTCGGGAATATCGGGACTAGATCATAAATAATATTCACCGAAAATACAATAGAATAATAGGAAAACTTTCAAAGCAGTGCAGCTCGATATAAGGCGAAACACAATATTGGATCGAACGGGAAAAATATCAGACGATAATTATATCAATCATGCAGAATAAATCAGATCAAATACTAAGAACTAAGAACCATAAATTAAATAATAATGCTTGCTTCTACGCTCGTTATCTCCAGAAAATTAGTTGCAGGTCGATTGCTATCATTTATTCGTGAATTAAAGAAAAAAAAAGAAGTGACTAAGGTCTACAACATGCGTTAAGCAGCGTGAGGTAAAGAGAGAATAGAATAAGTGAAGAAAACCCACAAATAGACGCTAAGCACGAGTCAACTCGGGAATCCGTTTTTAATAAAACAAAATTATACTAAATACTCGGGACGAAGTCTGAGACTTACGTGCCGTTATCGTGACCCACGTCACACCAAATATAATATATAACAGACTGAAGAACTAAACGGGATTCGTGAGCGAACTCGTGGTTTTACAGAAAATAGGTCTTACCTTACTGATGAAATATAACTTCCTCGTACGGAATACGGGAGTACTTATTTTACGTCACTTTAGTGTTCGTATTTTAACATTAATTTACAATAGATCGGGAAAATAGATTGAACAGAATAGAAAAGAATAGAACAATAGATAGAATAAACGGGATAACACTGTAAACAGGACACTCGGGACACTCGGGATGTAGTAGTTCTAGACGTGAAGACGGACCAGCGTAGAAGTAAGCTGAGTCCTGTGTCGTCCTACGATTTATAGCCTCGGAATTTCCATGCGGTCGAGCCGATCGTCGAAGGTAATTTAGACGACGAATCAGGTGTCGAGTACAGTTGGACATATTTTCGGGAACACCTTGTCCAATTCTGCCTGATTTTTGAATATTTGTCCAGGCGTGTAGCTGGTTGGACGGTATGGCGGGATGCTTTAAATGTAGTAGACCGGACTTGACGATTACTTTCCTCTTCTGTCTTCTTCTGAGCTCTGGTTTGCGTCTCGGGACTCCTCGGGATCATCGTCGGGACGAAGTGCACCCTAGTTGCGCTTTTACTGCAAAAACTGACCAATTAGAGGATCTGGCGGAAGTTCTGATGCCCCAATAACCGGATCTGCATCCAGATTTTCCCCATGAGCGGTGCGGAAGGCTTACAGGCAGGCCTGCATCACACGATTGCAATTCCACTATCGGGACCTTTCGTGGGTAACCACGATAGCGGGACGCTGACGAGAAAGTCGATAATATGGTCTAGCTCGACTCCAGGTCAATAAGTCTTGAACAACGGGAAGCTTTTGTTGAGTTACTTTTGGGTTTTCGCCCTGCTCTATTTGACCATTGCCTAGACGTCCAGAAATAGTTGACGGGAAGTGGTCCAGCGCCAGGCTGAGTAGTCTGCGGGAACGGGAGGAATGACTCAGTGAGTCGTCCTTGTTCGACCTTTCCAGCGGCATCCACCACCAAGAGCGTTGAAGAAGAAGACGGGAATTAGTAGTTCGGGAAAGACCTCGGTTGAGACGTCGGATGAATCCCTCGACGTCCTTGCGTAGTCTTCCCGAGCATCGACATTGTACAATATTTCATGAAATAAAAAGAATCAATGACAGATAACATAAGCAATAATGAAACTAAACTATGACCTGTGACCTGGCTACCTTCTGGAGTTGTCCGTCCTCACGTCTTCACTGTTTTCGGTGTCCCGATTGTGACAGATGCAAAATGCAACGTCACAATATATAAAAATCGTGTTCACTTGACTAAATATATTTTCAGGAAAATCTCCCAAGCATATATTTATATATATTAGCTGATAATTTTGCTCGTTCGGTTTTGCGCTTTCCCTCACTCGCTACGCTCGCTCGGTTATCAGTGGTTTTTGCGTTGCTCAATTAAAAACGAATAGCACGCTAAGGAGAGATGTCATCCCACTCTTAGCCGCTAGTACTTCTCCATGCTTGATATAAAAGGTTTTCCAACTCAAATCCGAATTATCGATAAACGTATCATCGGTTATAGAAGTACTATCGCTTAATGGAAACCAACGAAAAGGTGGTGCGATTTCTTCCATCGGGAAGTCAGGAATTAGGAGGGGAATGATTAATGATATGTTTGGATAGACTCATGTTCTCAAACTATTCCCATATCAAGCTATCTTGAGCGAGTAAAAATTTGCTCCGAAGTCGAATCGGTAATGTGACATGCTGCATTCCTATAACTACTATTTCACTTGAATACTACAATTGCTGAGATACATTGTTAAGCCAATCCTAGTAGCGCTCATACCCAGACGAGGTTTTAGCAGCCAGTTTTTTGTAGCGCTCATACCCAGGCGAGGTTTTAGCAGCTAATTTTTGTAGCGCTCATGCCCAGACGAGGTTTTAGCAGCCAATTTTTGTGGCGCTCATACCCAGACGAGGTTTTAGCAGCTAATTTTCGTAGCACTCATGTCCAGATGAAAAGGATTAGCAGCTAGTCGTGTTCGACATTTCGTTATCATTATTGTTGTATATGCGAGTTATTAAATACGGGTTCAATTTTGTTACAACCAATCTAGTGCCATTGCATAGTCCCCGGGACAAATTTAGAGGATTTCTTTGTACACAATATTTCTTGTATACACCTTACCATTCGATTTTTCAATCGATTTCTTCGTCAGCAACACCTTCGAATTGTTTTTTGACCTAACTCTGGACAAAGCAACGTATAGTTGACCATGACTGAACATGGGATTTGGTAAATACACTCCAACGCTATCGGAAGATTGGCCTTGTGACTCATTAATTGTCATCGCGAACCCTAATCTCACTGGAAACTGTCTTCTCACCATCTTGAATGGTACATCCTCTTCGCTCGGTGATAAATCTATTCGTGGTATCAGTACAGTTTCTCCGGCAGAATTTCCGCTTATAATTTCGCTACAGATCAGATGCTGATTTAGCTTCTTGACAACCAGTCTAGTGCCGTTGCATAGACCTTGTGAGAGATTTAGGTTACGTAACAGAATAACGATACTTCCCACTTTCAACGTTAGGTTATGAGGTGGAAGACCATTAGATGTCAATGAATTCATGAATTCGATCGGAAGTATGTTGCTCATATCTGTATTATCCCCATCTTCACCTGTGTCAACACTCAGATACTCCACTCCAATTCCTTGGATTTTTGACATTATTTTTGTATGTATGTCAATGACATCAACATTGGTTGGAGCTAATATAACCTTACCATGATTCGAAGGATCTTGTGGATCTACACTTTCTCCGAATATTTCTCGCACAATATCACCATTCGAACGTATTTCCGTAGGAATGCTTACAACTTCGTTGTTACGTTCAAAAGAATCGCCAAAAACAGCATCGCCGACTCGCAGAAGCCATTGTTTGAAGTCTATTTGCCCATCGGAGACACGAATGCTGCCCTTCAATGACATGTGCATGAATTGATTCCAGAAGCTGCTTCTCTTAACGCAGGCTTCTAAAATTTGGGTCCGACTTCCATGTCGCACAACTGGTAAAGTTTGCCGTAAGTCACCAGAGACTATAACTATTTTACCGCCGAATGGTTCGTTACATTCACATGTATCTCTTAACATACGTTCAACAGCCTCTAGTGCATGCTTGGAGGCCATTGTTATTTCATCCCAGATTATAACTTTCGCGTTTCGAATGTGCAAGCCTTGTCTGGAATTCGGTTTAATATTACACGTTGAGCATTCGTTTAATTGTAACGGTAGTTTAAAAGTTGAATGCGCGGTTCTTCCTCCTTTCAATAAATTCGCTGCGATTCTGGTCCATGCTACAGGCAACACTATCAAGCCCATACTTTGTAATGTAGTTATAATGATGTTATGTAGATAACTTTTTCCACTACCACCGGGGCCGTCCACATAAATACACTTATTGCAGCCTTCGCCACGTACAGCACTCATGACTGTGTCATATACAGTACGTTGATGTTTCGTTAAACTATTGACTGATATTATCACTGTCTGTTTCGTACGAGTTATGTCTTCGTCGTTGTCTGTGTCGGACGGAAATATGTAACCTTCTATTATATCCGGTAAATTGAAGTTTCGCAACGTGAATCCATGAAACATTAGTATTTCATTGATCACCCGCAAGGCTTTCTGTTCGTTTTGTTCATTGTATTCATTTCGATCGACCAACTCGTTTTTTTATTTTTCGAATAATTGGTTTGCGTTGATTGGCATACCGAATACGCATATATACGCGAACAACCTGCACATCTCTTTCGGAAATTTGAGACTTGATGCTTCAGCTAGACATTTGTCCCATTCTTCGTCATCACTAACTAACTTTCGCGCGACGGCTGCTTCGAAAAAAGATGAGTGTATTATACCCTCATAAGTTCGCATATCATCATATGACTGTGCCCCCCGAACATGTAATAACAGCAATCTCAGATAATATCGCTCTTTTTCCTTGGGACTCACAAAATACATTCTGCTCAACACAGGTTTCACAAATTTTTTTCGTTTCGTCCACTCCGTATTTTTTTCATTAAACACGTAATAATTCGGAATTTCGCAGTACAAGTAATTACGTGCTTCCACGTCGGTCTTGTTGAGATTAAGCCACGCAAGCAATGTTGATTCTTTATTTGTGTGTACGGCTGCGTTTTCGCGCCCCTCTTCGAAGTATACCATTTGTTCGTTTTCTACGTGAACAGCTAACCTATATATAGCGTGGGATTGTTCGTTCATCGGAAATTGGTATAACCGATGGATTGCCTCTGGTGGACACACGTATCGCGTCGATATATATTCGTCAACTTCATCGTATTGCACGCTACTTTCTACGTGTGCGTCCTTCATTTCAACGTTCGCGCAATCATGCCCTTTATAACAGTACTTGAATAAGTACTTTATACATTGCACCGTT
Organism: Tenthredo notha; assembly: GCA_914767705.2. Taxonomy (NCBI): domain Eukaryota; kingdom Metazoa; phylum Arthropoda; class Insecta; order Hymenoptera; family Tenthredinidae; genus Tenthredo; species Tenthredo notha. Next base: position 175,677 of record OU611916.1, on the reverse strand, counting down.
GTGCATATTTCCATGTTAAGATGACAATCAAATTACAATAATAAAGACGCATTATACGGCACGACACTTCTGTTATCTGCGATTCTTCGTAACCTTCCTTTATTCGAATCAAAAACAATCACGCTTCCGTCGTCTCGTCTCCGATATGATGGATAACCCGTTGACATATAGTTTGTTTCGGATATGTAGTCTTTCGGATAACGTTTTGTACATCGGTTTGTTTTGCTATCCATGCAGGGGGAATTTATGTTTTGTTGACCACAAGGCCCGTGAATCATACATTGTTTGACTATTTCATACAGTAATGGGTGACGCGTTTTGTCCGGTATCTCGGCGGATACTATATCATCAACATCGTCTGCATCACGGATTTTGCTGCTTTCCTCTAACCAAAACAGCATATGAACATGTGGTGAGCCTCTTTTTTGAAATTCGATGACATAGGCATAAGCGGCACACTTACCAAATATAGCATTGTCAATTAGCTCGACTTTCAATGCCTTAACTTTTTGATCAAAAACTCTAGCTACAAGATCTGGTCGATCCACAGCAGTTTGACCAGGCTCCAAATTTGTTACTATTTCTTTCCACTTTGGATTGCAAGTCATTGTTATAAATAGGTCGGGTTTCCCGTATTTTTGCAATAGAGTCATCGCATCAATAAAACTTTGTTGTAAGGCACGTGGACTGCCGCTGAACGACGATGGCAATATCACCATTTTACCAATCCTCGCGTTATCTTGTCCAGCTTTGTTATGTAGGTAATCAATGACTCCCTTATACAATTCTGCTCGTAATTTGCTTTGTTGATTTTTTATGTAGTATGAACGATGACTTTCGACTTTCGTCCACATATCAACGATGTACTGTTGAGACAATCCTCCCATACACAGACATGGATTGAATCCCCCTCTATCGCTCAACTTGTAACTGTAATATTGCAGCGCGGTTATTTCACGATTTCCTATGGTTTGCTTCATCCTCGGCGACCATCCTGTTTCGCCCGAGGGAAACATGAGAGGATATATCATAGGGTCGACGTGCTTGCTCAAACTTGGAATGCTTATAGGGCCTCCACTTTTAGAGTACACACATACGTCTCTCTGAACCTGAGGATCTCCGTCTTCTGCAACAAACACAATAGCCACTTCATTGCACGTTGGCAGGTTGAAGCGATTTTTATCGGCTTTGTCGTCTCTCTTCAGCCACATCCTTATTTCGCGCACGGATCCTCCGGTTGTTTTTGACAACTGTCTTTCTTCCGCTTCCATCTCGTGCATCATTTTGAAAGCTTCCGCATACGGATTGATCTTTCGTATGACATCATCCAATTCGCCTAGAATCTCTGGCAAACAATTTTTATTGCCGGGATGCTGCATACGTACTCTGGTGGCAATTTCATTGTCGATTATGTACAATTGTCCGTATTTACGTGCTTCATTAGCGTCGGGGTGTAGTGCATATGTGTTGTGATACGTTTGTCCACATATACGGAATACAAACGGGCCCCGACCGTCTTTGATGGAATCAAATTTAGCTCCAAAACTTGCAAATGCCAGCGAATTAATATAACTTCTCGCGTTTCGTCTAAAATTTCTGCTATTTACGTCAGTGCCGTCGATCAGCTGTTTGATTGCTTCTGGATAGGTTCGCTTTTCCGCGATACTTACTTTACCTTTGTGACAACACATGTTGTACTTCTTATCGCATGCTAATTCAGAAATGAAATGTCTTGCGCTACAGAATTGGCATAGATGATTCATTTCTCCCAAATAGTTTGATTCTACTTCATCCTCCGCCAAATCTAAATTTACTTTCAACTCCCTTTTGCGCGAATCTATTGTAATATCAGGTTTTCCTTTTTTGGTCCTAGATGATACTTCATTTCCAGAATATCTTCTTTTATTTGATCCGTCAATTATCTGATGTGCTTTCTTTTCCCTTTTAAATGTTGCAGCGGCCTTGAGTCTATTGATCCGCTGTTCCGCCGATTCGTTAGCTCGTGTTTGTTTCTTTCTATACGCCGCTCTTTTACGTGCCATGGCCGCCGGTATATCATCCGCGTTTGCAGTGGATTCTGTGTCGGCCCGTGCATGTATTTCTCCGGACTTTAATCGTTTACTCATTTTTCCGACCGATTTTTGAACTCGATACCTACCTTGTACATCTACGGCTTCTTGACGTGAAACAGTAGCTGTTCCTTCATACGTGTGACCATTCAGTTCTTTCGTGTACGTCCGTATTGTTGTCACCCTTCGCGAATCTCTACATTTTGTATTTGCTGACTCCAGACCACGAGATCCTTCGTCTACAGTTGCGATTAGGCGTTGACTACAATACCTAAGATTACCGAAAACGCCCTCGGTGCTGACCGAATTTTCGTGTATTATTGGAAAATTTCTGAGGCTATTGGAATGAAACATGTCAATTGAATGTGGTCTCATCCGCACTGTGTCATACTGAACGCTGCAGGGGTTGATACCAGAAACTATACAAATCGCGATAGCAATAGAAAACACACCACAATCGTATTCATTAGGTTGCTGCTGAACTTTCTCGAATACAACGGGTATGTCATCGTACGGCAGCAATCTACGTACGAATATCTTATGATCTTTGTGCAGTGTTCTCGTGTTCGCGCTATCATACACGTGCAGTACTTCAGTATCATACCAAACACAAATCCAATGACCATCGTCAATAGGGCCACGAAACAATATTTGTAAACAAGGTTCGTCTCGTGAAGCGCTACTGATCGTTCGCGGTATTTGTAATAACAGAGTACTTTGCATGCGATATAAAGTATCGTAATGTTCTAATATATCTATAAACTTAGCCATATGCGTGTCCAACAGCTTGCCGTCTCGTCCTGTCCTTTCCATGATTGCCCAGTCTGCAGCACTTAATCCCATAATCCTCGGTACACTCATCGCGATTCCTGTTCTGGTCTTATGATTTCTTCGCTTCGTTCGATGTTCATCCGCAAATGAGACACAATATTACTGTTTATACGACTGAGACAATTCGTCTAGTTAAACGCGCGTGATGTAGCTCTTGCTAGAGTAGATTGAGAGTGGGGATGGCCTGCCCATGTTTCATATATTTCGATTTGTCTTGATTTGACAAGGTATATTGACGTACATCTGTGTATACATACGTTTGTGATGATGATGCAAATATCATACACGAATAAGAATAAGAATATGATGAGATTAAGATAGGAATGAATGAAGTTCGTTATTTTCGCTGGTTCTTGTCGGTGGTATTCGATGCGGTTGGGGTGCGCATTGTCACAACATGGATAACAAAGCGTGCGGAGCTAATGACAGCCGCGCGGCGTTTAAATAATAATGTTTGGTAGAATGTGAGAAACTATCACTTCAGATCAGTTTTGGCGCGCTGATATACCTATGCGCATCGCATGCACTTTCACAAAAGGAAACTATATTTCCGAAATTTTTTTTCTTATATAATTTACAAAAGTAGTTTAGTTTGAAAAAAAAAACTTCGTCCCGACCGGGGATCGATCCGTGAATCATGCGCTCGCCAACTCTGCCCGCAAGCGACTCACCTAAGATCTGTTATTGAAATTAAGAACTTGAATGAATATCAAATATACGAATGTCATACATTCAATTTCTTATTACACAAAATTTTACATCTGACGTGTTAATAATCAATTATATTATTAAAAATAAAAATGAAAATCATGCACCAATGATTTTTTTAATTTCCTAGAAGTACATTTATTCAAAGAAGAATATTCTGTAACAATTATCATATAAGGAGGTTGGCTACCCCAATGCATGTGTGGAGAAATCTTTGAAAATTTTATCATCGAAAGATAGACGAATGAAATGCTTCCTGCCAAAATCTCAAGTCGATTCATCGCCCTGTTTTTGACAAATTAATTGTTGAATTTTCTTCTTATACACGTAGAGGTGAGAGTTTTCTTCTTATACACATAGGGAGCCGGTAAGGTTAGTTGAAATCTTTAGTATCGCTCGCTAGGTAAGAGTAGATTTCAACTCACCTTACCGGCTCCCGATACCTCTACGTGTATAAGAACAAAATTCAAAAATTAATTTGTCAAAAACAGGGTGATGAATCGATTTGAGATTTTAGCAGAAAGCATTTCATTCGTCTATCTTTCGATGATAAAATTTTCAAAGACTTCTCGACATATGCATTTGGGTAGCCAATCTCCTTAAAACAATGTTAAAAATTATTCAACTTATACATACTTATACAGCGTGAATTCCGATCTATTAGACAGGTGAACTTGAGCTGAATTTCCGAGCAAGCTCGGAGCGCACCCAAATTTTGCAAATTTTCAGTGCGGCCAACTTCATACCGAGTCGAACTGTCAAAATATTGGGGGGTTATACACATCGCGGTTATCTGTCAGCAATGAATGAAGTTAGCCGCACAGCAAATTTGCCTGCGCTCGATGTGCAATTCGACACTCAGATCAATTCAGCCCAAGTTCACCTGTCTGAAAGATAAGAATTCACGCGTATATGATTATTAGGGTGGTCGTTAAAGAACAAAAATTGCACGCCGCATCCTCAAACTGTAGTGAATGACGAAAAAAGAGGTACTGCCAAATCTGAAGTCTTTCAATTGGAGGGAACCCACGCCTATTCGCGTTCGAAGTTTCAAAATTCGATTTATTTTACTTTTCTTTATTAATTAGCTGTATCGGCAGTTTTTTTCGCATTTGGTCTATTTACAAACATATTTGATGACGATTGACGTTATATTATTCTATGGTGTTATTAGTACCTATTGCTATGAATAAGGATTCCAAATGATACGTCAAGTTCCCCAAAAAAATGAATTTGATTGGAAATCATATTTCTACATGATATTTTTCATTGAATGATGCACAGAAAACTATCATCCTAAGTATATAAATCAAATAATTAAGAGTTATTAACTATCACCCGTTCTTTAAAAACTTGACACTTGAAAAATGACCTATTTTGTTACTTCAGTCGTTATTTTCTAAATCCAGCGGCTTAAGCAAATTTTCTTTTGTGCTTGTGGGATATTTTTTTCGATACTCGGTTACAATTTGTAGAATAAATTGTTTTTGTTCTTCATTCTTCGTGAATAAATTATTATACTCTTGCATCAAATGCACACCTCTCTCTGCTACGTCATTTATGATGCTTAAGTTTTTAAAGAACATTCGTTACTTTGTAATTACTGATTATTTGACTGATATAGTTAAGATAATAGTTGTTTGTATATCATTCAATGAAACATATCCTGCAAAAATATCATTCCATTAAAATTCGTTTTTTTTGGGAACTTGGCGTGTAATTCGAAATCTTTGTTCATAGCAATAGGTAGTAATAACAGCATAGAATATTGTAACGTTATCAAATATGTTCATAAATAGACCAAATGCGAAAAAAACCGCCGATACAGCTCATAAAGAAAAGTAAAATAAAGCGAATTTTGAAACTTTGAACGCGAATAGGCGTGGGTTCCCTTCAATTGAAAGACTTCAGATTTAGCAGTACCTCTTGTTTTGTCATTCTCTACAGTTTGAGGATGCGGCGTGCAATTTTTGTTTTTCGACGACCACCCTAATGATTATATATATGATAATATCATACATATTATGTATGATGATAAAAAAAAATTTCCGGATTCTTTATAAATATACGTTAATTAATAGGTATGAGTCGGGTGCTTTTAGGAATACTACATCATATTGCGCCCCCCCCCCCCCCCCCCCCCCCCCAAAATTGTCGACTACTCACGTACATGGGTTAATACTATGTGGTAACGAAAACAAAACGCCAAAGTCGGATAAGTTTGTGCTAACAAGTGATATCAGGAATTGGTAAAAGAACGTGAGATAAATGATAGGCACTACGCTTTATACACGTATACTTATATTGTAACTTTTCGGAGTTCGCGAACCTCCTGGTTGTAGCGAAGGCCGATTGCTACGGGTTCGATTATGATTTTTAAATGTGATTTTAAAGGTTTTAGTTAAATTAATGGACTCCTCAAACTATGTGGTGGGGAAAAGGATGGGTCTACCATACAAAAGCCACCTTTCACAGATTTTGTTCCCTACGCTATCTACGGACTCGGATAGGTTTTAAGTATCAAAGCCGTATCACGCTCTGCACAGAAGGTTCAGAGCGAAACTCTTACAGAGCCGGGCCTTTTAAGCCAAGCCTGCCTCGCCTGCTATTGTGAATTTAATAAGACTTCTACAGATCCGGGTTTTTACACCAAGACTGCCTATCAGACTCGGGTTTCCAACAGTTGGCCCTCGAACACAGGGTTTTACGCCAATGTCGTCCGCTTCTTCTGTTGGTCACCAAAGCTGTATCTAACTCGGCTTGTTCTGGTATTTACTACAATGTCAAACGGGTTGATAATGAAAATGCCAGACAAAGGTTAGAGGTATAAGGCAGAATCTCTTATTAAATACTATGCAGAAATTAACAATATTGGACAAAACAGTGAATATAATCTAATGCTATGCTAAGCTCGATATCGAGATCTATGTTGTTTGTTTTAATTGGATAGATGAAGCTAATGGGTAACGATGCTGCTTTAGCCAACGTCCCGAATGAATTTGTTATGATCTAGATCCTAAACAGCGACTCTAGAATAATCAAAATATAAGTACGATTCAAGTTTATCTGAATTGAAGAGATCGATCTTTAGATGAAGTGAGTCGCTCTGGTGCTATACCATGAATGCGCTCTCGAGTACTGTTGGAGCGCGCTTATATACGATTTGTTCCTCGCCTCTGACGTCACAGGCGAGGAACGCTGGACAACTCGTATTTGTCCAAAGTTCAGAATTATGTTGGCCACGTCCAGCCGGTTCCTAAGTTATCGGCTGGACCCGTTACATTGCCCCCTTCCATCAATTGAATTTTCCTGCTATGGTGCCAGAACCTTTGGGAAAACTCATATTGATGGATCATTGTACGTACGATATTGTCTGCTGACGTTTTCACAGTCTCTTTAAACCAAGTGGGTCGGTGCGGTCGTAGTATCTAATGTAATCCGGTATTGCTGGCTCCACGAAAGGTTGTAGTTCGGGTCTCGGTGCACCGGCTCGTCCTGCCCCTCTATCTCGCAATGCATCAGGCATTTCAGGTACCACATCCTCTTTGGCTGCAACGACTGGTACTCCACCCTTTGTTGATGGAATACGTTGCCGTTTACTTGGTACGTGAGGTCGATATTTGTCGACAAAATCCCACATCCTTTTTTTGTATTGAATTTTCTGTGCGTTGGTTCGTTCAGTGGTGCACGTAGGTTGCAGTACCCACGGTAAGTTATTTCCCACATCCTTTTGGTCATCCGGTACTTTAACCATCGTCGCTGTGTGTTTCCCAATCCTTCGTAGTGTAATAGGTTTGGTAAGGGTTATGTCTTCTATTATTTTAGGCTTAACTTCTGTTTTTACTTCAGGTTTTTTCATGGTTGCATCCGAGTTTTTCTTCAGTTCTTCTTCGATCATCTCTTGTATGTCCTTGATGTCGTCATCCGTAAGGTTTGTATTTATAGTGTTGTTATGTCCGGTTATATTTATTTCATTATTGTTAATATCTATCTCTTTCCTTTTAGGAATCGGGTCCGTTAATTTACGTAGTTTCTTTAAACTTGGAGTCATCGTGTCCCTTCCAGGTGCGTATCTTCCATTTCCGCTCACAAACTTTCTAGAGCTATATTTAATTTTTACCCTGGGATCCCTGGATGCATTTGCAACACTGACATTATCTTCGGTTTGCACCCCCCGCTCTTGTATACTCGTGTAACCGTACATGTTGACTGATCTGGTTCAACTGAATTATGGCCTGATACCTTTGTCTTGCCTAACTGGATCATCCTTGTCGCTAAGTGCCGGTTAATCCTCATCCAATAACACCTTTGTTTACTTCTTTTGTGCTTCTAATCGGTGTTCTATTAAGCGTGTTTCTAACGGGTTTTACGTGACATAGTGTTTAAACATATTCACATGGAACCTCCCACGTACCTTGTTTGTTGTCGGATGCACGAGGGTGTACGTAGCCTCACCCACTTGCCTATCTAGTTTATACGGCCCTTCGTACAATGTAAAGAATTTAGCCATCTTTTTGCCTTGAGAGTCAGATACGTTTAAAGCTCGCAACAGAACTAAGTCGCCTACTTTAAATCGCGTCATTTTGTGGGTGGTATTATACCTATCCGCTCTAACCCTACCTTTCCTTACAATCTTTTGTTTCGCTAATAACAATTTATACTCGTGTGATAAATGTTGCCGATCACACATTACCCAGGGGCTCCAGAATCTTTTTGGTTTCTCATTTAGTTGTAATTCACAAGGAGTAAACTCGGTTGTGTCGTGATGGACCTCATTTATACACGATTCTATAATTGTTAACCATTTGATCCAGGCCGTATGTTTACCCGTTATAAATGTACGGAAAAATCTGCCTATTTCACGATTCACCCTTTCGACAATGTTCCCTTGCGGGTGCCGTATTGATGAAAATATCGGGATTACATTCTCTTCTTTTAATTTATTCAACCATCTTAACGAGGTAAATTGTGTGCCGTGATCAAATTGCAACTTGTCTGGTTTCCCAAATTCAGGGATATACTTATCGAACACGCTTCGGATTGTGGATTGCGCGTCCGCGACTTTCATCGGATACAGCTTGACATATTTACTGAACGCGTCGATCACAACGAGTAACCAGCGGTAATTACCTTGACTCGCGGGTAGTGGTCCGAAAAAATCGATCGAAACTAACTCCCCGACTTTATTTGGAGTAATATTTTGCATCTCTGAGCAACTATATTGATTAGGTATCTTACAACGCTGACAGCAATCACACCGGGCTAATTCCTGCCGGATTATCTTAGCGAATTTCGGATAATAAAAGTTTTCCTTGAGCATCCGATAACACTTCGATGCCCCTATATGCCCGTATACTTCGTGACACTCTATTATCAGCTCGGTTACTAGTTTTTTAGGTAAGTACGCACGTAAGGTGCCCCCTGATTCCCGATGGTATATGACTCCATCCCTTGTCTGATATCGTTTTTTATCGTTTAAGTGTCCGCTAACTAACAGATCTGCAATCCTTTGGTCTTCGCTCTGCAACTTCCCAAGTGTCTCGAGTTTGGTTTTTAAAGTCTCGCTGACTTCTCTCGCCAGTTCTGCAATATTACTAGTCGTCACGGCCCCCTTGCCCTCTACGTCATTAATAGGTGGATACCGGCTCAATGTATCGGCAACTATGTTGTCTTTCCCTTTAATGTGTTCTATTTTGAAGTCATAATTTTGTAAGTACATGACCCATCTTGCTAGTCGCGAACTCGTTAATCTACATGACAGGATAAACGTTAGCGCTTTGTGATCGGTCTTTATTACTAACTCCGCTCCTATAACGAAGGTTCTGAACTTTTCTAACGAATAAATAATCGCCAAGAGTTCCTTTTCTGTGGTGAAATAATTCAGCTCCGCCCCCTTGAGTGTTCTACTCGCGAAACCGACAATTCTATGTTCACCATCGCTATCTACTTGGTACAGGACTCCACCAACCGCATGGTCACTGGCATCACTTTGTAAGTAGTAACATTTTTTCGGGTCGGGGTGGTGTATGACCATTTCGTCGCAAAATAACCGTTTCACTCTCATAAAACTGTCTTCTAATTCTTTTGACCATTCCCACCTTTGATCCTTCTTTAATAATTGTAGCAACGGATACGTCACGTCGGAATATCGCTTAGAAAACTTGTTATAATAGTTTGTTAGTCCTAGGAAGCCCTTTAATTGCTTCGCGTTTCGCGGTACTGGAAAATCATGAATTGCTCGAATTTTACTTGGCTGAGGCCGGATACCATCCGCCGTGATTCGATGTCCCAAAAATTCAACTTCGGTTCTAAAGAAGTTGGATTTTTGAAAGTTCAATGTCATATTGTGATCCTTAAATGTTTCAAATAGTTTTTCTAAATGTGTCAGATGCTCGTCTACTGAGCCAGAGTTACACAAGATATCATCTACAAAATTTATTGTGAAGTCACAAACTTCACTTAAGACTAAATCTAAACCTCTCACTAAGCTCGCTAGACTGGTATTTAAACCATAAGGAGTAACTTTAAATTGGTACGTCTTTCCATTGTGCATAAATGCAGTATATTTTCTTGATTCTAATGCTAAAGGTATCTGCCAAAAACTGGCGGTCAAGTCGAGGCTAGACATGACCTTGGTGTTTCCACACTTTTGAAATAACACCTCAGTTGATTGGGCGCAGTCCCGATCCGGAATAATCAATTTGTTGATGAATCGAGCATCAAGGACCAATCGAATGTCCCCTGTCTTTTTAGCTACGACTACCACCGGATTAATGTATTCACTGTTAGATCTTTCTATAATACCGTACTTTAGCATTTTCTCTATTTCTTTCTCCACTTTAGCTCTGTGCATGATCGGAATCGGGTACGACCTACGGACAAACGGACGGTCTTCATAAATAAGTAACTTATGTTCGTAGACTGAGATTCTTCCTGGAAGTTTGCTGAAAATCTGACGATACTTAAATAACAATTTCTCGAACTGTCGTCGATGCTCGATTCCCAACAATTCGCACTCCGCGAGCTTTCCCATAATCTCGTCATCGGTGACTTCAAAGGTCATGTCATCGCTCGTTTTTTGCCCTTCATCGTCTCCCTCACAGATGCTTGCTAATTCTAAATGATGCTGCGACTCCGCGACATTGTTTGACTTCGATAATTTAATTAGTGACGGTTTGCTTCCCGATCCAATACTCATAATATCTTTTTCTAAGTCCAAGTCGACTTTCCATTTAGTCATGGTGTCTATCCCTATTATAGCGTCTTGCCTTAGCTTAGGCACTACCAGGATCGTTATGCTATCTCTAAACTCTCCGAGCTGGACCTGCGCGAACAATTGTAATTTAACTTTAGTTCCTTTGTTACCGGTCACCCCCAATACCTGTAAGTTCACCACCGGCAACTTCTCGCACGAAGAAAAACTTTCAAGATGCGCGTTGTACCATCCCTCCGATACACAAGTGATTTCACTTCCCGTATCAATCAGTGCCGCGACTTTAATTCCTTCTAGATTTAGTTCTACGCTAGGGCACTTGGCTGTTTTATCAACTATGGACTCTCCTTCTGCTAATAAAAATTCTGTAACATCATCAAACAACGTTACCTCTTCTTTCAATAATTTAGCCGTCCTAATTTCGAACTCGCGCTGTATTTCATCCTTTAACGGCTTTCCGCATACAGCGCGGTCTCGTTTTCCGCCTCTTGATTTTCTAATTCGGTTAGGTCGGTATCACCAATTTCTTCTGTTAGCGCGTTTATTTGTCGGTTACTTGTCCAGTTTTGGCGTCTATTCATATCCTGAGAACTAGCCTTAAATCTATTCTCGTGTGTTTCGGTCACACCACGATCGTCACGTGACGGCATGTTTTTGTTAGTAACGGGTCCGCCATGCGAATTGTCTCGCCACGATACTTGTTTTTGCCGATCACCTGTTTGACGTGCATTGTTGCTGAACCTACTTGCAGTCGATTGAGTAAAAGGTATTCTGGGTGCATTTGATCGACCGCCGGATTGCGTTTGATCAAGAAAGTTAATTAATTGGTCTATGTCATTAATAGATCGACACCGGGCAGCGTCTACGACAGTGTCATCGAAGTGACGGATTAAATTACTAATTATCTCTGTCTCTGATAATGGAGGAGTTAGCCCACGCGCTGCAGCATACTTCCTACTCGCATACTCGGACCAACTAACCCTAGAATCCGGTAAGTAATAACCAAATGTTAAATCTCTTTTTATTTCCCGTTGGATGTCTTCGCCCCAATACCGTGCTAAAAATCGTGTTTTAAAGCTTTCCCAGTCATGAATCACGTCACGACGCGCAATCCACCAATCTTTCGCGTCGTTCGTTAGACTCTGCCCTATCAATTTCAGTCCCATGTCGTGACCTACATCTAACACATCAAAATATTCTTCTAATTCCCTAATGTAGTTGACGGGTTTTTCCCACGCCTTGCCTGAATAGGTCGGCAGCCTAAGTTGTCTAGTTAAAGTATTGTCATGGACTACTTGACTCGATTGTCCTGATTTTTGTTGACGTAAGCGTCTCAGGTCCGCATCTATGCCGATTTTATAACTATCTTGCTTTAATGCTAACTCATTTATCATATCTAAGCTAGTTCTTTGATTTTCATTTATTTTCCTTTTCAGCACTTCATACGTTGCGATTTGTTCGGTACGCAAGATATTCTCACATGATTCGATTTTGCTCTCGCACTCTGATATATCTAAGGTAAGCTTGATCGTCGTGTCCTTTAAAGATTTATTCACCTGATCTATCTGATCTTGGCTATCAACTACATGGTCATTTAATTTTTTGCTCAGTGTATTTTCTAACTTAGCTCTTTTGTCTTCGTTTTCGACCTTATCTCCGCGCCTAACTCTTTCTAAATTATCATATTTTTCATCAAATTTTCTTTCCAGCCTTTCTAAAGCTTCCAACACTCTGGACATCGGATCGGAAGGATCTCGATCTGACTCACTTATTGGACTCATTTCAGCGGAAATCGAAGACAAATTAGCACCTGCGATACCTGAATCTTGCTCTTGAGTCCCTACTTCCTCGACTGTGCAACTTAATCGACGACTACCTCCACCTTTACCTGGCATTTTCCTATCGGTTCCGGACTATATATCTTTACTCTTTTTTTTTTTTTTTTTCTACTTAAACCCGAGTTTGATAGGCAATGCTTTACGGTCTATTTTTCTAGGAACCCTTAAACAAAGACTCTATATTGCAAAGATAAAGCTAAAAATTTCGATTTTAAATTGAATCTGAATTGACTGAAGTTAAGTTAAGTTATTTAATTTATTTTCCAATGAATTTAATATTGAGGAGCCCCACGTTGGGCGCCAAATGTAACTTTTCGGAGTTCGCGAACCTCCTGGTTGTAGCGAAGGCCGATTGCTACGGGTTCGATTATGATTTTTAAATGTGATTTTAAAGGTTTTAGTTAAATTAATGGACTCCTCAAACTATGTGGTGGGGAAAAGGATGGGTCTACCATACAAAAGCCACCTTTCACAGATTTTGTTCCCTACGCTATCTACGGACTCGGATAGGTTTTAAGTATCAAAGCCGTATCACGCTCTGCACAGAAGGTTCAGAGCGAAACTCTTACAGAGCCGGGCCTTTTAAGCCAAGCCTGCCTCGCCTGCTATTGTGAATTTAATAAGACTTCTACAGATCCGGGTTTTTACACCAAGACTGCCTATCAGACTCGGGTTTCCAACAGTTGGCCCTCGAACACAGGGTTTTACGCCAATGTCGTCCGCTTCTTCTGTTGGTCACCAAAGCTGTATCTAACTCGGCTTGTTCTGGTATTTACTACAATGTCAAACGGGTTGATAATGAAAATGCCAGACAAAGGTTAGAGGTATAAGGCAGAATCTCTTATTAAATACTATGCAGAAATTAACAATATTGGACAAAACAGTGAATATAATCTAATGCTATGCTAAGCTCGATATCGAGATCTATGTTGTTTGTTTTAATTGGATAGATGAAGCTAATGGGTAACGATGCTGCTTTAGCCAACGTCCCGAATGAATTTGTTATGATCTAGATCCTAAACAGCGACTCTAGAATAATCAAAATATAAGTACGATTCAAGTTTATCTGAATTGAAGAGATCGATCTTTAGATGAAGTGAGTCGCTCTGGTGCTATACCATGAATGCGCTCTCGAGTACTGTTGGAGCGCGCTTATATACGATTTGTTCCTCGCCTCTGACGTCACAGGCGAGGAACGCTGGACAACTCGTATTTGTCCAAAGTTCAGAATTATGTTGGCCACGTCCAGCCGGTTCCTAAGTTATCGGCTGGACCCGTTACAATATATGTTTTGCTATTTATTATAATAAAGAAAATAATAATTTTTTTGATGGATTTTCCATAAACACTAAATTATATTATAAATTTTGTAGTTAGCGTTGCTACTCGTCGATGCCAGCGATATCGGCTGTAGCCATCACTGCATCCCATTCGTCTCCTGCAAACAAAGTAATATAGTGCACGTTTTGAAGTATTATCGATATTTCAGCACGCACGAACGTTATATTTCTCCAAGGTGTACTCGTTACGGAAAGAAGGATCATGTTACTCGGTGGCATATTATTCGCTACAAAAAAGGTCTTTTCTCTACAGTGTGCGAGAGACATACCGGATGATTCCTCGCTTACATCTCAGTAATGTGGGTAGCGGATCGTCAGTTGTTAGAGTTGTATATCTATATGTATGATATATATAAATATATCTATCGGATCATTCTGGGACTAGGGTTATAGCTATAATCGGTATAAAGTATAATTTGGGGACCTCAGTATACTTTTGGGACGGTCCTCAAAGTGTTTATACAGGGTGTCCCCGAATTCGCGACGAGGAATTCACAGGGTAAATCTTGATCAAAAACGGGATCGAAATTTCCTGAGCCGTTTTTTCCGGAAATGCTTAGATTTCTCGCTATAATTATTTCAATTTCAGTCAATCAGGTGCGATGTATGAACGGGCGCTTGTCGGTGTGCTCGTCGCTTGGTTGTGTGCACTTTGTTTCGCGGCGACAATAGGCTGGGAGACGCGCATACAACCGAGCGGTAATCACATCGACGAACGTCCGTTTATAAGCCGCGCGTCATTAGCTGGATTTGAAATAATTATAACGAGAAATCTAAGCATTTCCGGAAAAAACGGCTCAGGAAATTTCGATCCCGTTTTTGATCAAGATTTACCCTGTGAATTCCTCGTCGCGAATTCGGGGACACCCTGTATATTTAGTGCATATTTTGAGGACATTTCCAACAAAGACGGCACTGGCGCCCCAAATTACTTTATATACTGATCGCCCACTTTAGGGACCATACCACACACCAAAAAATGCTAGCTAACACCCGGTGGCTGTGGCAGGACCGTGACTAGGCTCCCAAAAAGTCGATGTCCTCAAAGTATACACTAAATATGATTATATATGTATATGATACATATATATATATATATATATATATATATATATATATATTAGGGTGGGCCAAAAAAAACTTTTGATTTTTTTTTCTTTAGTTACCATGAAAATATTGTCGAAGATGACGAAAAAAAAATTTTGTCAAAGTTTGAGCTCTTAATATTAATGATAAGATGTCGCTCATCGTGATTTTTGATTTCCCATTTAAATAACACGGGAAATTTTTTTTTTTTCATTCGGAATTTTATTGCGCTCGAACGAATCATCGGCCAGTGGAATTGAATACATATACTTGTGGGGAATTGAACGATCTACAAAAAAGATATATGATATTTTGCTTACTCGACTCGTTTGAAAGTTATTCGAGGTTAAAGTTCAACCTTAAATTGTGAATGATGACTTTTACAATTAAAAAAAAAAAATCAAATGAGATCTATTTTGTAGATCGTTCAATTCCCTACAAGTATATGTATTCAATTCCACTGGCCGATAATTCGTTCGAGCGCAATAAAATTCCGAATGAAAAAAAAAAAATTTCTCGTGTTATTTAAAGGGGAAATCAAAAATCACGATGAGCGACCTCTTAACATTAATATTAAGAGCTCAAACTTTAACAAAATTTTTTTTTCGTCATCTTCGACAATATTTTCATGGTAACTAAAGAAAAAAAAATTAAAAGTTTTTTTTGGCCCACCCTAATATATATATATGGGGAATTCCACGCCGAACCGCCCCACTTTTGACCCTCACCCCTTTCGATTCGATTCATTATTTTTTATGTGGTTCCGCCTTTTCGAAAAAACACTCTCTATTTTTTTCAGATTTTTTGGAAACCGTCCGATTGACCTATGATTTTTAAAAATGACCACATCGATACCCCGAATCGAAAAATCTGAAAAAATTCTCAAAAATCTTGTTTGAGATTTCAAAATTTTTGGGCCCATAGCCAAAGTGGGCAGACATTTGCTTCTCATGTTATTCAACGTTGTTCTCGGAAGAAACTCGAAACATCATAAAAGCTAACGTCTGCTCACTTTGGGTCAAGGCTTAAAAATTTTGATAAACGAAACAGGATTTTTCAGAATTTTTTCAGATTTTTCGATTGAGGTCAAAATTTTGGAAAATTTTGGAAATCCTGACCCCAACAGAAAAATCTGAAAAATTCTGAAAAATCCTGTTTCGTTTATCAACATTTTTAAGCCTTGACCCTAAGTGAGCAGACCGTCGCTTCTATGATATTTTGAGTTTTTTCCGAGAACGACGTTGAATAACATAAGAAGCAAACGTCTGCCCACTTTGGCTATGGACCTGTTATGAATTAGGATGTTGAGGTGGTTAAGCTGCCACCATTGTTATGAATTAGGATGTTGAGATGGTTAAGCTGCCACCATAGTTATGAGTTGGGATCGTAGTTGATGAGAGTTACGAGTAGTCGTTGAGTTCGTCCCTCGTTTTTATACCTTTAGGTAACCGGATTGGAGTGGTAGGTGACTGACGTGAATATTCATATATAAATGGTAACTGAATGGTTGTTTATTGGTAATGATTACAACGATGGTAGAACCATCTACAGTGAATATTCGTGGATGAGCGACATGCCTAGAACCGAAGATACCCGAACGGGTACGCCCTATTATATGCAACTGAAGATACATTTATATATATAGGTATACTTCATGAGCATTGACGTCGATCTGTCAAGCTGTCATTTGGTGTTTAGCCTCTTTAAGCATTTGTTGCGATGTTTATAGGTTATTATTAGTGTAGGTTGACGCGGATCAGTGATGAATCGATTTCGAATGATTACGTGCGATTAATTAATTTGATCTGCCAGCCTGTCGATGCAATGATATCTAATAGGTTAGAATGTCTTCTCCTGCACCGCAGACGGGTTTCGCCTAAACGTAAATAATGTTTCGCCGTATCAGTGATCTACGTGGCAGCAAATCAATGGGACTCGAAGTGAACGATAAGAGGTAAATTTCATTATAATAACTCATTGCAGCCTCAATTTCCCATAATCAACGTGATTAATTTTCAATACTCCTTATACTCTGTTTGTGAGCATCCTCAGATAGCCGATTTTTGCGGTCCACAGGTACAGCATCTGCATGAACACTGGCATGAACCTCCTACTTCCTATCCAACATCTTTCCTGCTCGCTATACCAGAGATCACCATCACCATCGATATCATAGGAATTCCAAGACTCGCATCGTCATCCCGTAGGATTCACTTCCATGGTACTGAGACCCTATGTTACAAGACCATGTCGCAAAGACTCTGCAGCCTAGACGAGCAGGATTATACTGCTAAAATTAGATTGTGAAAAAAATGTTAACAAAGAGATACCATACTTCAACACTCATGTAACGTAATTTATTAAGACAGACTCAAATAAAATATATTTATAAATAACAAAGATATTATTATATTATTATTTCCTAGTTAATTATATTGAGACCCTATGTTACAAGACCATGTCGCAAAGACTCTACAGCCTCGACGAGCAGGATTATAGTGTGAAAAAATTGTCAACAAAGAGATACCGTACTTCAACATTCATGTAACGTAATTTATTAAGACAGACTCAACTGAAATATATTTATAAATAACAAAGATATTATTATATTATTGCACATACATTTTTGTATATCTTAAGATTAATCTCAATAGAACATGCTCATGTTATAATTTTTTTCAATCAGTAAGGTATCATTTTACTGTGCTTTTACAATAGGCTCCTAGGGTCAGCTCAGTTAATACATGCTTAGTGCTTCATTACGGTGTAATTTTTTTTTTTTTTTTTTTCGGGCGCAATTTTTGACGCGCATTCCGTGTTATTATGGTACATTTACGATACGAGAGCGGTAAAACTTTTTTTTTCGAAAAAGTTTTCGGTCGAATATTATACAAAATTTCATGTAACTGAAGTTCTGATCGATCAAGCTCGATCGAATTCGAATGAAAACGCGAAATTAGAAGAATCACTTGGGTCAGAAAAATTACCGAGGACATCGCATGAAAATATTTCAGCCAAGAATTTTTCCGAACAAGGTGAACAAGTTGTGTATAAGGTGAACAATTTTTGTATAAGATGAACAAGTCGTGTATAAGGTAAACAATTTGTGTATATTATTATATTATTATTTCCTAGTTAATTGTACAGGGTGTCCCAATTTAAAATACGCATTACGTTTTCAGCCGACCTAACGTTTCAATTGAAAAATGTGTCGTACAAAAGTTGTCCGTTTCAGAGGGGGACACATGAAGAATTTTTTTTCAAAAGGATTGCCCCTGGAATGGCTCTGCACGTATTAGTAATTCTATCCATCATGTCAACCCTAGTCGTTGGAGGCTCCCAGTAAACAACATCTTTAAGGAATCCCCACAGAAAAAAATCAGGCGATGTGAGATCCGGCGATCTTGGTGGCCACTAGACTGGACCTCCTTGACCGATCCAATTACCACCGTAGGCAGCCTGCAGATAATTTCTCACTATTCGGTGAGGAGGTGCTCCATCTTGTTGGAACCACATTCGTGCTCGTGTATCCAAGTCAACTTCTTGCAAAAGCTCTGGTAATGCGTTCTGCAAAAAGTCGAGATATTTTTGCCCGGTCACCGGTTCCTCGAAGAAATATGGCCCTACAAGATAGCCGTTGACGATCCCACACCAAACATTCAATTTCCACCGATGTTGGTGATCAATCTGGCTCATCCAATGTGGATTATCAACCGACCAATATCGAGAATTTCAACGGTTAAGGTTGCCATCACTCTGGAATGTCGCTTCGTCACTCATTAGGAGGTAGTGAGGAAAGTGCGGGTTTCACCTGATTTGCCCAGTTGCCCACCGACAAAATGCAACGCGACACACTTGGTCTTGATCGGAGAGTTGTTGGCGCAAGGAAATTTGGTAGGGTCGAAGATGCGACGCTTTCAAGATTCTTTCCGCCGTGCTTTTTGATACCCCCAAATAAGTTTGGACTTTTCGGAGAGACAAATGAGGATTCATAGTAAACATCGCCAAAACAGCGATATTTACGGCAGTTGCGCGACTCTCAGCTCTGGGAATAAAATTTTGGACGATTCTTTGGCGTTGTAAGCGTTCTTGTCGAGCCCTGCATTCCAGTTTCGCAATAGCCCTATCATTTGGGAATCGATGTCGGAGATGACCATATCGATCTCCATGCAATCCAGCTGCTCGCCGGTAATTCCCTCGACATTCTCCTAAGACGAGAAGAATATCAACGACTTCGGAAGAAGTGTAATCAGTCATTTTAAATTGCTGCAAAAGTAACGAGTTGTCTAGACCTTATCATGTCGTACTTGTAGGTATTCTGGCGTGTTATAAGAAAGTAAGCACGATTCATTGGAAGTCGTGTTACAAAAAGGTAAGATCCAGCACATTGTATTTGTGTCGTGTTATTAGAAGGTCAAATGCGACTCTCAGCTCCGGGAATAAAACTTCGGACGATTCTTTGGCGTTGTAAGCGTCCTTGTCGAGCCCTGCATTCCAGTTTCGCAATAGCCCTATCATTTGGGAATCGATGTCGGAGATGACCATCTCGATCTCCATACAATCCAGCTGCTGGTCGGTAATTCCGGCGCAGACCTTCGAAAAGCGAGTAAGAGCATGTCTTGCTGTTGATGTTGGTATGTGTTTTTTTGTTCTATCTCACGAACTATTAATTTTACAAAAAAAATATTCCTGAGAAAATTATGCATTTTTGAAAAAAGAATATTTTAGTTGAAACAGAAATGTATGATTCCATTTAAAAAAACCGGTCCATCCTTCACAGCATCACCAATTAGGATGTAGGACCGCAAAAAAAAAAAATTCTTCATGTGTCCCATTCTGAACCGGACAACTTTTGTAGGACACGTTTTTCAATCGAAACGTTAGGTGGGCTGAAAACGTAATGCGTATTTTAAATTGGAACACCCTGTATTGAGACCTTATGTTAGAAGACCATGTCGCAAAGACTCTGCAGCCTCGACGAGCAGGATACCGTGAAAATTTGATTGTCAACAAAGAGATACCATAATTTTCGTTTAAATCCATCATGTGTGTTTATCACATGCATCATACATGATGGATGAAAGGTTTTAAGCATCAAATACAGTATAATTATTACACATACATTTTTGTATATCTTAAGATTAATCTCAATAGACCATGCTCATGTTATAATTTTTTTCAATCAGTAAGATATCATTTCACTGTGCTTTTACAATAGGCTCCTAGGGTCAGCCCAATAGAACATGCTCATGTTATAATTTTTCACCACACCTGCACGGAAAGCACGACTTTCGGCCCCTCGCGTGAGCGGGAAGCCGTACTTTCCGATGCCAGGGCGTGGTGAAAAATAGTATACCTCACACGGGAGTGAAAAAGGCTATCCCAAACCGTGTTTTTACCACCCTCGCCTTCGGCTCGGGTGTCAATCTCACACGCAGTTTGGGTTAGCCTACTTTCCCTCGCTAGGTAAGTAATATACTATTTTTCAATCAGTAAGGTATCATTTCACTGTGCTTTTACAATAGGCTCCTAAGGTCAGCTCAGTAAAACATGCTTATGTATATTGCCCTGTTAATTGACAACTGAATATACACTAATCGGTAGTGTTTTGTGTATCTTTTGCATAGCAACAAGTTTGTTCTGTAAAAAAATCGTACAAGATTATTTAAAATATGCCGAATTATATTTACACGGATGAAGAGCGTATTGAATGTGTGATTGACTATGCGTCGGGCTTAAGTGCACGACAAGTAGTCCATAAATTTGCCTTGGAAAACCCTGGCCGGCAGGTACCTCATCATTCGTGGGTGACCCGTACATATGATCGATTTCATAATACCGGGAGTGTGGCAAAGGCCGATCGAAAGGTGACTTACCCCAGCAGAGCCTTATCATGGGAGCAGAAGATTTTCATCTGCGCTAGTGCCGAAGTAGATAGCCGCACGACCACGGCAAAGATAGCGCAACAAACCAATTTGGCCAAATCCACCGTATGGAAGGTTCTGCGTGCTGAAAAGTACAACGCATTTAAAATGGGTGTACATCAAAAACTTTTCGCCGA
This sequence comes from Tenthredo notha, assembly GCA_914767705.2. Classification (NCBI taxonomy): domain Eukaryota; kingdom Metazoa; phylum Arthropoda; class Insecta; order Hymenoptera; family Tenthredinidae; genus Tenthredo; species Tenthredo notha. Next base: position 154,531 of record OU611916.1, on the reverse strand, counting down.
AGACCTGATAATTAGAAACGAATACTGCACCAACATGTTGCAACGACTTAATGCCGATCGCGGCATGTTGGGCAGAATTTGTTTTGTCGATGAGTGTACCGTCCAAATTTGTGGTACACCAAACCGGCAAAACGTACGTACCTGGGCGCGCGAAAATCCGCATACCTTTGTAGAGTCCCGTACACAGTACCCGATGAAGTTAAATCTTTATGGGGCTGTGTGCGGAGATACTCTAATCATGCACGTCATCGATGGCAATCTAAACGGAGGAAAATACTTAGACATGTTGGAAGGTAATGTGGGTGATGACCTCAACAACATCCAACAGAATGTACGTATTAAAACGTATAACGTTATTGATCCCATTAAAATGAATAATACTTAATAAATCATAACTGGTGCGAATCTTTCATCTCACAATTACACCAATAGCTCGACGGCCCTATGTGGTATCTCCATGACGGTGCCCCTGCCCACTCCACGTTGGGCGTACGTAACTTCATGAACAGACGTTTCCCAGGAAGATGGATTGGTCGTCATGGGCCAGTCAGATGGCCTGCAAGATCACCGGACTTAACACCGATGGATTGCTTCATCTGGCCGCATATCAAAAATAAGTTATATGCAGAAGACCCTTTAGATAATCTCGACGACTTATGGGCTAGAATACAGGAAATATGTGCGAACATTACTCCTGAGCAGATAAAAAACTGCATCCAGAATTATCGTCATCGATTACAGAAGTGCATCGACTGCGGCGGCAGACATTTCGAGCAGTTGCATTAAGGTACAGTTGTCAGCTGCATTGTTTTACATCTGTAGAACAATATTCATCAGTTAGTAACTACTATCGTTTCAACGTTTGGACTCAATTTGTCGACGAAATTGCACATCTTTCACGTGATAAAAAAATGGAAATGACCCGCGAACACGTGCATTCTTACTTCTGTAAATTTTCATTACAACTTTGAACTAATAAAAGTCAATTAACAAAATCGAATCGTAATCGGGCACACCCTGGATCAAGGCTTACCAATTTTCATTAATGTAGATAAGTAAGATATAATTACTGATAATTACCGTTGAAAAATATTTGCACTTGCTTTCGTCCACAGCACAGCACGTTGTAGCTCCTTCTTTGGCAAGAACGCTACTGCCACGTGGAGCAGTAACGAACTTGGCAGCACGTTGCGTCATCGTAATAGAGCGCGAATATTTGAAAGATGAATATATCATTCACTGGTTCCACTTGTTCACGTTACACACAACTTGTTCACCTTATACACCACTTGTTCACCTTATACACCACTTGTTCACCTTATACACAAATTGTTCACCTTATACACCACTTGTTCACCTTATACACCACTTGTTCACCTTATACACAAATTGTTCACCTTATACACCACTTGTTCACCTTATACACAAATTGTTCACCTTATACACAACTTGTTCACCTTATACATAAATTGTTCACCTTATACACAACTTGTTCACCTTATACACAAATTGTTCACCTTATATACAACTTGTTCACCTTATACACAAATTGTTTACCTTATACACGACTTGTTCATCTTATACAAAAATTGTTCACCTTATACACAACTTGTTCACCTTGTTCGGAAAAATTCTTGGCTGAAATATTTTCATGCGATGTCCTCGGTAATTTTTCTGACCCAAGTGATTCTTCTAATTTCGCGTTTTCATTCGAATTCGATCGAGCTTGATCGATCAGAACTTCAGTTACATGAAATTTTGTATAATATTCGACCGAAAACTTTTTCGAAAAAAAAAGTTTTACCGCTCTCGTATCGTAAATGTACCATAATAACACGGAATGCGCGTCAAAAATTGCGCCCGAAAAAAAAAAAAAAAAAATTACACCGTAATGAAGCACTAAGCATGTATTAAGGTGGTTCTTCCCCTACACTCCCACCAAATGTGGGTTTCAGACAAGATTTTGAATACTTCTCGATGGGGAAAAAATCTGAAAAAAATCAAGCATGTAGGAGATCCTCGGGAGATTGATTTTGCATAATAATAATTCGGAAAAGTTATTAACAAATCGATGGAAAAAAAAACTGTTCAAGAAATTAGCCGGTGACCCAACTTTTTTTTCAGGTGAAAATGATTTGTCAATTTTACTGAATACGTATGAATTTTTTGAGAATTTTGGTAACTTTTTGAAAATTGAGGTTTGTCAGGTATGAAAAAACGCAATTTTCAAAAAGTTACCAAAATTCTCAAAAAATTCATACGTATTCAGTAAAATTGACAAATCATTTTCACCTGAAAAAAAAGTTGGGTCACCGGCTAATTTCTTGAACAGTTTTTTTTTCCATCGATTTGTTAATAACTTTTCCGAATTATTATTATGCAAAATCAATCTCCCGAGGATCTCCTACATGCTTGATTTTTTTCAGATTTTTTCCCCATCGAGAAGTATTCAAAATCTTGTCTGAAACCCACATTTGGTGGGACTGTAGGGGAAGAACCACCTTAACTGAGCTGACCCTAGGAGCCTATTGTAAAAGCACAGTAAAATGATACCTTACTGATTGAAAAAAATTATAACATGAGCATGTTCTATTGAGATTAATCTTAAGATATACAAAAATGTATGTGCAATAATATAATAATATCTTTGTTATTTATAAATATATTTCAGTTGAGTCTGTCTTAATAAATTACGTTACATGAATGTTGAAGTACGGTATCTCTTTGTTGACAATTTTTTCACACTATAATCCTGCTCGTCGAGGCTGCAGAGTCTTTGCAACATGGTCTTGTAACATAGGGTCTCAATATAATTAACTAGGAAATAATAATATAATAATATCTTTGTTATTTATAAATATATTTCAGTTGAGTCTGTCTTAATAAATTACGTTACATGAATGTTGAAGTACGGTATCTCTTTGTTAACAATTTTTTCACACTATAATCCTGCTCGTCGAGGCTGTAGAGTCTTTGCGACATGGTCTTGTAACATAGGGTCTCAATATAATTAACTAGGAAATAATAATATAATAATATCTTTGTTATTTATAAATATATTTTATTTGAGTCTGTCTTAATAAATTACGTTACATGAGTGTTGAAGTATGGTATCTCTTTGTTAACATTTTTTTCACAATCTAATTTTAGCAGTATAATCCTGCTCGTCTAGGCTGCAGAGTCTTTGCGACATGGTCTTGTAATATAGGGTCTCAGTACCATGGAAGTGAATCCTACGGGATGACGATGCGAGTCTTGGAATTCCTATGATATCGATGGTGATGGTGATCTCTGGTATAGCGAGCAGGAAAGATGTTGGATAGGAAGTAGGAGGTTCATGCCAGTGTTCATGCAGATGCTGTACCTGTGGACCGCAAAAATCGGCTATCTGAGGATGCTCACAAACAGAGTATAAGGAGTATTGAAAATTAATCACGTTGATTATGGGAAATTGAGGCTGCAATGAGTTATTATAATGAAATTCACCTCTTATCGTTCACTTCGAGTCCCATTGATTTGCTGCCACGTAGATCACTGATACGGCGAAACATTATTTACGTTTAGGCGAAACCCGTCTGCGGTGCAGGAGAAGACATTCTAACCTGTTAGATATCATTGCATCGACAGGCTGGCAGATCAAATTAATTAATCGCACGTAATCATTCGAAATCGATTCATCACTGATCCGCGTCAACCTACACTAATAATAACCTATAAACATCGCAACAAATGCTTAAAGAGGCTAAACACCAAATGACAGCTTGACAGATCGACGTCAATGCTCATGAAGTATACCTATATATATAAATGTATCTTCAGTTGCATATAATAGGGCGTACCCGTTCGGGTATATTCGGTTCTAGGCATGTCGCTCATCCACGAATATTCACTGTATATGAGTTTTACAATTGTCGAGTTTGACTGAGAGTAATTTTGGGTTAGTGATTTATGATTCTAGAGCAAGTCTGAAAAGTGACTGCTTTCTTTGATGGTTTGGATGCAAGTGATGAGTGCAAGTGCAAGTGCAATATTGGTTACTATCTAACTGAATGATGAGATCATCCTTTTCATTGTTCTCCCGGGCTTGAGCGCGTTTATGCAGGTGCAGTTTTATCGGTGCATAGATAGGGATGCAGTTCTTAGAAGGTATGGTGAGGCTTCCTTTGATAGGAGGCTGAGAGACTGGGTGGATGCAGGATGTTGTGTCTTGGGTATTGAGTGTGAGGGTGTAGGAGAGTGTGGGGTAGTATGGGATACGTAACACGCCCATCCCGGGGGAAAAAAAATATTGCTCCTGTGAAGCAGGAGGAAATTTTTTTTTTTATAAGAGTTGAAAAAAGAGAAAAAGGCAAGATTTGTAAAAATTGGGATATCTTAGATGTAAGATCTTATATTTACGTTAGTGAATATATCTAGGGATACATTCACGCTAGTGAATGTATCTATGTGCATGAATCTACGTTAGTAGATTCATCTACGCGTGTATTCGCGTTAGCGAATATACCTGGGGGTGTATTCACGATAGTGAATATGTCTACGTGTGCTTATTTGCAATAAGATCGGTTAGTTATAAATGTCTTATACTGAGTTAGTGAATATGCGATTATTATAGTGGTAAGGTAGGTACATATTCAAACGTTATTATATAAGTTGAGTACCGTATTTGTATATAGTTTCTAACGTTACTCGTTATTTTATAATTAATTGATTTTATATTTTGTATATGTTAGTATTTTAGTTTATAATATCTGAATTATCATAGAGTTTTTATGCAGTATAGAAGGATGTTTGAGCTGTTTCAGTGTTTGGTACTATAGGGATAGTAGTGGTTGCTGGTGGGCTAGCTTGTTGTATGATTATTTGTGTGTGTGGTGTCTGAGAGCAGGTTGCTATTTCTCGTGTATTTGGTGATTCATTTGATTCGTTAGAATTTTGATTGTGGTGGTGTCTGATTGTTTGATTAATAGGTTCTCGATTTTTCCTAAGTGTTAATAGGCAGTTGAAGATTTTTCGTGCTATTCCAAATTTATTTGCCAAATATAATAACGATAGTGATCCGAAAGCGGAGGAAATGTAGTAGAACATGGTTTCAATATGGTTATTTTTATCTGTGACTTTTTGGTATTGTGTTATTTCGTCTGTTTTTCTGATAATGTCGTCTAAAGTGAGTCCGTTTGAGGATAGGTCTTTGGAGGTAAGGAATGGGGTTTTATTTAATATCATTGTCGGGATGAGTGATAAAGTTTCAGGTTCGTCGTAGATTTTAGAGATGTTCAAATTAAATTTTGGTGTGTATGAATGTGTTTCTATGGTTTGGTAGTATTTAGATGTGGATAATTTTGTTTTCTTTGACCTTTCCGATTAAGTTTAGTTAGTTATTTATTTCAGCTAATTTGATTTTATTCATGTGGACGATTTTGGTTCTGTGATCGTTAATTTTGATTTCCGCGTTAATGTCGTTGATTATGCGTATTATTTCGTATGGGCCTTTATAGTGGTCGTCTAATTTTTTCTTTGTTTCATTGATTAGGTAGACGTATTGTCCTGGTTCGAAAGTCTGAGTATTTATATGTTCGTCGTATCTTAATTTTGATTTTAATTTCGCGGTTTTTAGGTTTTTTATCGCGTCTTGTCTGGTTTCTTTCAGTCGGATTATAATCTCTTGCAAGTAGTCTTCATATTTATTTGAAATGTCCTTATTAGGACGTATGTTTGATAATTGGCGTGCCAGTGTTCCGAATATTAGCTCGTGCGGCGTGTAACCGGTAGCTTCGTGTACTGATGTGTTATAAGAGAATATCGCGTATCGAATCCATTTGTCCCAGTTATGTTTATTTTTAATATAGTGCTTTAGGTATTCGATCAAAACTTGATGGCTACGTTCGAGAGAGCCATTAGATTGGGGATGGTAGGCTGTGGTTTTAATTTGTTTAATGTGGAATAATTTAGCTAGCTGTCTCATGACAGGACTAAGAAAATTGGGGCCTTGGTCTGTTAGGATTGATTCTGGTGCTCCGTAACGGCAAATGAAATTCTCGGCGAATGCTTTAGCTATAGTTATTGCCGTTTGATTTTTGAGCGGTATTGCTTCTGAATAGTTTGTTAAGTTATCCTGAATTGTTAGCAAGTATTTATTCTGTGTGTTCGAGCTTGGTAAAGGTCCTACAATATCTAGTGATACTTTTTCGAAAGCGGTTGATGGCGTATCTGTTATTACCATTGGGAGTTTAACTTTATTTCTAACGAGTTTTTTCTTTTGGCAGCTTTCACATGATTTTATAAAATTTTGAATATCTATTTTCATGCTCGGCCAGAAGTATGTAGCTCGGATTCTTTTGAAAGTTTTAGTTATTCCTTTATGTCCTGCTATTACAGATTCGTGGTTTTCTTTTATTATTTCTTGTATAAGTTCGGGTTTGGGGACATTGATCTCGTTTAAACAGATGTTGACTGTGATGTCCGTATAGTCAAAGACTTTTCTAAGCATGTTTTTAATCGCGAACCAGTTTAGTTTATCGAATCCGCTTCCTACTTTTGAAATTGCGAAGGATTTAATGTGTAATGTTTGTAATATGTCGTGTAGAATTATCAGTGTGTCGTATATTCCGTCCGTTGTTGATTTTTCGTAATGTTTATTTTGTGTTATTAAGCTGAAGATAAATTTCTTTTTGTTCGGTGACACGATTACACTTTTTACTTCTGGGTTTTGTGATTTAAGAAAGTCTACATCTAGGATTCCAATGTCAATTAGTCGTTTAGCGACTCCTTTCCTTATGACACAGTCGGCTGACATACAATGTACGTAGTTGTCTTTTTTCATGAGTATGTCGTCGTTCGTTTCTTTAATATTAGTCGCTATCGGTGTCGGGTCCGTGTGACTAGCGTGCGGGATCGGGTTATGTGTTGGGTTTTTCCGTGGTGCTTGATCTTGAGGTAGTGGATTTAAAGGTGTTGGAGTTTGAGGGGGTAGGTTTGGAAGAGGGTTTAATGGTAGATCTTGGGTTGTTGAGTTCTGTTGTTCTTTGTCGAAGTTATTTTCTTTGACACTGTTTGGCTCTTGAATTTCGTTATGGGGAGGCACATTGTCTACAGGGGTGTTGTCCGTATGGTTAGTCTCTAAGTTTTTCTGTGTTTCCGGATGGTCGAGTTGCGTGGCGTTCTGATTATCCGGCTCTAGGTTCGCAAAGTTATCTTCTTGATTTAGTGCGTTTATTTGAATTGGGTTGAAGTCACAAATAGTTATTGTTATGTCCGAATTTTGGAAAATGAAATAGATCATTGACCGGACTGTTTTCCAGCTTAGTTTGTCAAGTCCGCAACCGATTTTTGGAATTGATATTGACTGTACGTTATCCGATTCTAATTCTTGTCTGAGTTTACATAGTATTTCGTACATAGTTTCGTAAGTTGGTTTACTATCGAATTCTGCTTTCGTTACTAAGTTATATACATTAACGTTATCGTACTGTGTTACTATGATGTCACCTACTTGGGGGTTATTTGAGTTTAATACGTCGCGGTTTATAATATTTCGTTCGACCATTTCTTGTGCTATACCTTGTCCGATTAAGCAGTCGGCTGGAATGCAATGTGCTATATTGTCGTTTTGTATAAATAAGTCTTCGGTTGTTTCTGTTATGAGTTCGTTAGTTAGCGTTGGTAAAAGTTTGAGGAGTTCGCGAAATTGCTTGTAGGATGGTTTCAGATAGATTGATTTTGTTATTTCGGGTGCGTTAGGTTGTGGTGGAATTGTAATTTTGGATGTTACTTCCTTATTACCTTCGGTTACGTCTGAGTATTGTTTCCTCGGATTGGGTATAGGGATATGCGGTCTGACGGGAGTTGAGGGATTTTCGTCATGGGAGAGGTTCTTAGAACTCGGGGTTTCCGATCCGCTGGAGGTAGGGGGTTTCTGCTTATAGTAGGGCACGTGGTCGTCGTCTGACGATGAGGAAGAAGGTGGTGGTGAGGGGGTCTTAGGCTTCCTTGGTCGTAGTTTGTATTTGTATGTGTGTGTTGGAGATTGCGCACTTTTACTTTCGTCTGTTTTATTTTGGGGTGAGGTAGGTCTTGAAGTGTTTATGGTTTTGCGTGGTTTTTTGTTTACGTGTAGATTGTCTGGGGATATATCGGACTGCGTAACGTTTCGTTTTTGGTCGATTCTTTGTGCCAATGGTAAATCGTCGGTAAGAGTGTTAGCGTGTGTAGTATTTTGATTTTGGTTGGTTCTTGCGGATAGTGGTAAATCGTCGAGTGAGAAGCTAATGTGGGTAATATCTTCGTTCTGGTTAATTCTTTCTGATAGTGGTAGTTCGTCAAGAGAGAAGCTAATGTGAGTAATATTTTCGTTTTGATTGATTCTTTCTGATAGTGGTAGTTCGTCAAGAGAAGAGTTAAGTGAATTTATTATTATTGGTTTGGTAATTTTTGAAATGTTGATAGGGTTTTTCGGCATAGGGAAGCTGTCCGTTTCGTCGTCTGTGGATGTGTCTTCCATCGAGTCGTCTAGGGGACTGTCTGTTTCGGTATCAGTAAATAGATCGTATTCTATGTCTTCTTCTAGTGGGACAATCAGTCTTTTTACAGGTAATAATTCATTTGTGGGACTGTCAGTTGATGGGTGGTCTGTTAACGGTGCGTTTCGGAAGTGTGTTGTTTCTTGTCTTGTTGTTAAGAAGTCCATAGGAATTAGGTCGGGTTCGTCTTTTTCTGGAGTTGAGTCGACGTTAGCTTTATATTTTTTCATAGGAGCTTGATTTGCTGAGTCGTCCGTACTTTGTCGTGCGCGGGTTGGGAATTGATGAGTTTCTTTTCTTTGTTTTGTGTCAGGTTTTGTTACGTTGTCTGAACTAGAATTTCGATTACGTTTTCCGTGTATTGGTAATAGTTTGTCAGTGTCTTCGGGTGGGTTACGTGATAGTGCGTCTGCGTTACAGTTGATTTGACCTTTCTTATATACGACATTATAGTCGTATTCTTCTAATTTAAATCTCCATCTAAGTAGTCGCGAGGTCGGGTCTTTGACGCTGCTAACCCAAACAAGTGGTTTATGATCAGTAACGAGTGTGAACTTGTGTCCATATAAATAGGGTCTAAAGTGATGTACTGAATATACGATGGCTAGTAATTCTTTTTCGATTACAGAGTAATTTAGTTCTGCTTTATTCAGTGTTCGTGAGGTGTAAGCTATTGGTAGGTCTTCTCCTATTTCACCTTGGCTGAGCACGGCGCCGATCGCGTATTTAGACGCGTCAGTCGTTAAGATGAATGGTTGATCGAATTTGGGGTATTGTAGTATAGGATATGTACATATCGAGTCTCGTAAAGTTTCAAAAGCCATTTGGTGTTCTGACGTCCAAATAAATTTAACATCTTTCTTTAGTAAGGTTGTCAGTGGTCTCGATATTTTAGAAAAGTTTTCGATAAAGCGTCTGTAGTAGCCGATTAGGCCAAGAAATTGTTTGATTTGCTTAGCTGTTTTAGGAACTGGGTATGCTTTGACTGCTGTTATTTTCTTCGGGTCTGGTTTTACACCATTTTCTGTAATAATATGTCCTAAATAAGCGACTTCTTTTCTTAGGAATTCGCATTTGTTGACTTGTAAACTCAAATTTGCTGACTGTAGTCGATTAGCTAGTTTTCTGAATTTACTTTCGTGTTCTTCTAAAGAGTGCGCGTAAATGACAATGTCGTCTAAATATACGAATGCTATGTTTCCTTTTAAACCAGACAGAACTTGGTCCATTAATCTTTGAAACGTTGCCGGGGCGTTCTTGAGTCCGTATGGCATATCATTGAATTCATAGTGACCATGGGGGGTTGAAAATGCTGTTTTATGTGCGTCAGTTGGGTCCATGGGGATTTGGTGGAAACCTGAAGCGAGGTCAAAAGTCGAGAAGTATTTAGCATTTCCTAACTGGTCGAGTATGTCGTTTATGTTTGGTAATGGGTATGCGTCACCTATAGTCTTTTCATTTAGTTTTCTGAAATCTATAACCATTCTCCATTTTTTCTTACCTTCCGCATCTGGTTTTTTGGGTACTACCCAAACTGGGGAGTTGTAGGGTGAGGATGATGGTTTGATTACATTTTGGTTTAATAATTCTGAAACTTGTTTCTGTATCTCGTCTTTGTGTACGGTTGGGTATCGGTATTGTTTTACGTTGATTGGGTTATCGTCTGTCGTAATAATCGAATGTTTTGTTAGTGATGTGTTTGATAATGTGTCACCTGGTAGGAAAAATAGGTGATTGAATTCTGTTGTAAGGGCGAGTATGGATTCTTTCTCTTCGTTATTGAGATGGTTGAGGTGTAATGAGTTTTTAAGGACCGATAATCTTTCTGAACGATTGTTGTTATTATTATCGTTGGATATTTTAGGTAGTTTATTTTCAATCGCGTCGTTTATTGTCAGCACGTATGGACTGTTTTGGGTCAGATTATTGGGTTTAGCATCGTAGATTAGAACTGAGATATTAGAGTTATTAAAAGTTGAAGTTAAAGCTTGTAAGATTTTGTCCCATTTCTGTTCGCCTAGATCAGTGGATTGATCTGGAATTGAGATTGATTTCGAGTTTTTAGATTCTAGAAAGTTTTTCAAAGAGTTAAGCGTTTTAGTAATGATCGCGTCGTCTATATCGCTGGAGTATTTCTCCATGATAATAGAGTGGTATAGTGTTTGCGAGGTGTTCGAAATTACATCTTTTATGGTATCTCCGATTATATCATTTTTTGCGAATGTAATTAGTTCATACTCGTTTAAATTAAAAGCTTTTAATAGTTCAACTGAAGTTCTTCGCAAAATTTCAATTTTCTGTGGTATGAAATGAAGGATCGCGCCTGAAGAATTACATATACTGTCGTTAACTATAGAAATTGGTACAGCGTGAGCTTGTTTAATAGGACTTTCGGGCTCGAGTGTACTTGGATGTTCGTTGACAGGTTCTAGGGTTACCGTCGGCACGCTTATCTCAACAGCTGATTCGTTCGAGTTTATTGCGAGCATATATGCTTGACCGCTTATGTTTGTTACTAATGCTTTGCCGCAGTGTATATTGGGGCCTAAATTAATTGGATCTACTGTGACGTGCACTGCCGACGGTCTGGGTTTGAGGCCGGGCAGGCCACGACTACAAAGCCAGGCACTCTTGCCACGTTTGGCTCATCGGAGAATTTACTATTTACCTCAAAATTATAAACTAGCTTACTCCCGATGAGTTTACGATATGTTGGGCGCCAGGTACCTTAAATGATACCGCGGTAACGAAATGACGTTAAAATCAAACTCGAAAGAATATTATTAAAGAATTAAATAAAATATAATAAATACAAATATAGCGACGAGATAATTAACTAAAAGTAATACGATAATACACGGTAAGCTCAGCGTGAGGGGAACATGGGGGCGAAATAATATAGATAAGAAACAAAAATAATTTTCAGGTTTATGGATTTAATCTCAAAGAAACCGATTAAACAAAACAATAAATGATAACAATTAATACGAACAATAAAACATAGGATAAAACAATTAAACAGCCAAAGCCGATCACCTAGGTCGGTCGGAATACAAATTAAACAAGATACACGGAAATACTATCAAAGACAGCTGACTGACTAGGTCACACACATATAAGTAGGGCAGGGGGTAATACAGAACATTAGGGAATATAGAACAAGGGGATGGGTAAGTCAGAACAATTAAATAATACAAAAAGAAGGAAACGATATCTTATGGTACGGTAGAAATCAAACACGGAATAATATTAGTTCACAATAAATGGGTCGATAACGTAGCGGGATCAAAAGTCCAGAATCAATAATTTGTGGACTTCTAATGATTAATTGGACGGGTCGGTACTACAGAATATTCCCTAGAAAAGGGCAAGGCGTCGGAATCAAATTCAAATAAGCTCGTACAAAGATGGCCAAGGCAACTTTACACGAGGCACGCCATGCGGCTACGAAGTACACGTTAACAAAAGGGACGCTAGACTTTATTACAATTATTAATTCGAAATAACGATAATTATACCAGCTCAAGGTTTTACTAGTGGTTTAAGACTACTTTCAATGAGAAAGGGGGTAAATTAATCGGGATATTATCACAATATCGTATCTACAGCCTGTAGACCGATTCTTCCAGAAACACGTGGCTCAACAAGCCGTCGAGATCAATTATCGTATTTTTACTACGCAACTAATTTTTCCACGTGGGAAATCCTTATTTCTGGGACTAGATTTTACAGTAATTAGGGGGATTCAGATTAACAATTAATTACACTTACAAGAGAATCGATACAAAAAATATTTAACAAAGGACAGAGAAATAGCGGTACGGTAATAAATGACGATACGATAATTAATGACGACACAATAAGGAATAACGATACTTTCTCGAAAAATCAATCAGTAAGGCATAGGGGACACAATGAACAATAATATAATCAATAATCAATGATTAAACAAAACTAAAGCACGACGATTCGATGATATATTAACGGCGTCACAACTACGCAATCAGAAACGAATTTCTTTTTAATCAATTTAATATCAATCGAAGGGTCGTCTAGAGTTGGAATCTTACCTTAATCAAGGCACTAATACACTAACTGAAGTTAGAGAAGTTAATTCTCAATAATACTTTACGAACGATACAGTTTTCTTCAAACAAGGGAATTTACGGTAAAATAATTGAAAAATAATCAATACTATATCTTATCGATACTAAGGTGGTGGGCCCAGTAATCGTCACATTAAGCGAAACGCTTGACTTTGAAAACTCATATCACCCTTATTGAGGAATGAATTATTGTTATTTTAAGTTATTCTGAATGGGATTTCGATCACGAATAAGAGCGTCACTATAAAATTCTCGTCTCATTTTTGTTGGCAAGAAAATCCTTCGTAAAGGTCAGAAGGTGCCAAGGTACGAGTCATCGCCATGCCGCTGTTACGGCTGGCCCAGTATTCGCCATAGATACATACCAGTAATCGTCATACGTGTTTGAATATCATTCACGAATGATGGAAAGGAACGGATGATTTTTGTAAGCATCGAAGTTCCTTATAACCGTTTAAAGAACTGCAGAATGGTTGTGTTTTTATTGATCCAGTATGATAATTTTGGGTTTTTATTGGAAAAACTTTTAGAATTCGTTCGGCATATATAAATTTATTCCAAATAAGTACGATAATTAAGTATTACATTCTTTTCATAAAAATATTGGAAACAGTTTGTTAGAAAAATTTCTGTTACATACGAATTAACAACCATAAATTATATTTGTATCATAGGAATTAATAATTACGCGTTAAGCCTTAATGTCTATTTTTATACCATTTTTGGTGTCTATTTTTTATATCAATTTTGGTGCTTCTTTTTATTCTTTGGTTCTTTGCGCGCGCATGCATTCTTTTTTCTACTCTCCTGTTTTGAAGATTTTTGAGATTCAGCCTTCTGAGTGTTTTTGGTTTTTGGTTTTTGCGCATCCTTCGCTTCTTTGGCAATACGCCGCCTTTCTTCTTTGGCTTCTTGCTTCTGTCTTTTGACTTCTAAAGCTATTCTTGTTTTTTCTTCTCGCTTCCGTTTTCTTTCTTCTTTTTGGAGTAATGCTTCTTGTTTCCTATTTTCCTTTTCTTTATAATACTGTTGCCATTGCAATGAGCTAACAACAGCAGGAACTTTCTCCTTAGGCTTACGACGACTATTAGTTTCCTTTATATTAGATTCATGGAGAGCTGGTGGCCAAAATAAGGTTTCCTTGAATGCTGGAGATATACATGGCACCACCGTCTCTGTTTTTAGCCGTTTGAAGCATTTTTTTCTGCCTGTTTCTGTAATACCAGTGTCGCTGGTATTGGCAGAAGATTCAAGATCGTTTTTTTGGCTATCTCCAATTTCTGTAGTGACGCGTTCTGCATGTGGTGACTTTACTGGATGAGCTTCCCCTTCAGCCACTTCGTTGGCAGCTCTTTCAGTATAGTTTACTGTGGCAACAGTGGTCTCTCTGACTGCAGTTGGCGACGAAATATTCACGTCGTGGACATCGCCGATTTCTTCACCACCGTCTACTGGACTCTGCGATTTTTGAGGAAATGCTGCTTCCTGAACCACTACTTTGGGAATCTCTTCAGGAACGACTGGTGTGGCTATGGTGTTCTCTTTGGTTGTATTTGAAGACTGACTGTTCTTATCATGGACATCCCCAATTTCTTGATCAGCAGCTTCTGGACTCTGGGAGTTGTCACAAGGAGTCGGTAGTTCGTATACTACATGTTCCACGATGTTGAGCACTGTACGATGTCATCATTTTTCGAGTTGGGTATGTCTACGGAGTTTGAAATCTCGATCTCTTGAATGTTTTGAGAATTGAACGGTTCGAAGCTCTCGCTTCCATCGAGGAGAAACAGGTCGATGTCTTGACGTAAATTGGGAATATCATCTTGCAGAGTCGTTGTCGTGTTGTCGCACATAACCGGAGAGGTTGGAAAATTTATGCTCGAGTGTGCATCGTGGTCGTAGATATTTAGTATCTCGCCGGTTCTTTCGCGGGATGACGGAACGCTGTTTTTTTGTCCGACTTTCCGCTTTAACGAGAGCCAGTAATTAAAGAGACTGAGATCTTCGGCAATTCCTTTCCATGTTTCACCGGATTGCTCGAATGTCTTAATCTTTTCCGTAGATTGTTGGCTCTCGAAGTACCGCAAATGTTCCTTGGCTTGATGTAGCTCTTCATCATCACTCTCGTCTCTAGCCGATCGTTTTGTGTCAATTTGGAGCAATTTGGAATAATTCACGGCGTTCGGATCGAATGGAAAAAGACCGCACGTTCGGAAACCGCTTTGCAGATTTTTTCCTGAATCAATGGAGTCAATGGCCTTTTTCAACAGAGGAGGGAAATTTTCTCGTTTCAACACCGCTGCATTATGTTTCATTCGCCAACTGTGAATTACATTCTTCCACGCTTGCTTTAGGGGACGGAACATTGCCACGTCCATCGGCTGAAGTATGTGGGTCGAGTTCGGATACAGAGCCACTAAAACGATCTGATTAGCACGGCAGAAGTCACTGAGAGCCATGGTTATGTGAGAGCTGTGGCCGTCGACATACAAAACGATTGGCAAGGGAATCCCTTTTTCTACCAACCAGGGATGAAAGATATTAGCAACAAACTCGTAAAAACTCTCCGCCGTCATCCAACCGTTGTCAGATTTGCCCAGCCCCCATGATTCAGGCATAGCAGCTACTATAGGTGCGGGCATTCGCTTGCAGGCAATCATTATCATCGGTGGGGCTAATTCGCCGGCTGCGTTTCCTGTCACCAGCGTCGTAATGCACTCTTTTTCATTGCTGTTAATGAAGTTGTATACTGCTTTTTGACCTTTCTTAACCAAAACCTGATTCCCCTTTGGACTAAGGAAAAATGCGGTTTCGTCGCAATTAAAGATTCGTTGTGGATCTTCTATAACGCGAGTAAGGTTGTTTTCTGTATAATGGAGTTGTATTTCCGTAAACCAGTTCCTTATCTTCGCTTCTGTTACTGAAGCTCTAGCTTTAGATAGGTTCTGGGCTGTTCGTGATCGTGCAATGTCAGGATGCCGTCTCATAAATGCTTCGTACCAGTGCTTCCCAGGTCTGTTGTTGGTGAAAGGAGTTACTTTTCCTGCTTTGGTCGTAAGCATTCTTACACTGTCCAGCAATTGATCCTTTGTAACTGGAAATCCAGCTTCCCCCAGTAGAAAGATCCATCTGACTAGTTGCTCTTCTTCGAAAACTGACAGAACACTTTGTGGTCCCATTTTGCGTTCCTCTGGGACTTTTTTTTTCAGTTTGTCCGACAAAGTAGTCCGAGGTACGTTGTACTTCTTGCTGGCAGAGTTTACGGATATGCCATCCTCTCTAACCGCCTTCAATGCGGCTCTCATCTGGTCCTCTGCGTATTTAAAACTTGGAGCCATAGCTGTTGATAAAAAATTTTTCTTCATTATTATAAATTTGAGATGAGGAATGAGGACCCCTTGAATTCAACCCCATTTTCAATACTTGCTCGCTGTAATAATGGTGAGTAACAGCTGTAGGAGAAAATATCATTGATCGAAAAAAAAAAAAAAATATGACAATTGTGTTAAAACTAGCATTATTGTTAATGTTCAGCAATTATTAACAGCTATTTCATCGGAAAAGAATTTTAAATGGTTATTCATTAGACCTCGTCTTAGTTCTAGGCGTGCCCTACCCAGTTATCGACATGGTACCAACCCAGTGTTCGACATACTTTATTTGTTTGTGTATCTATTCATTAAGTGGAATATACCTATGACGATTACTGGTCCGTTGAATGTTCAGATTGCATTAATTACAGACGTCATATTTTGAATTCAATTTTTTTCTGAATTAATACTCGATTCACAAGTTTTTTTTCTGCCCACCCAACCCCAGTTATCGGCAGGTATGGCGATTACTACAGTAACCACGTGATTCGATGAACCAGTGCTCGTCATATCAAAGAAATTCAATAAACATTGCATATTGAAATAATTCACGATACTATACGTAAAACTGAGACCTCCATTCATAACTCGAAGCTTGACTTACCTCATTTGAGAAGCGAAATATTTCAAAATCGCAACTAATGTAGGATGGGAGATCCTAACCTCCAACTTAAGCCTGCGGCCGAAATCTTTCATCGGCTCCGTAGCTGTACGTATTCCATTTAATTAGTATTGATTTTATGTATTCACGAATTTCACAATGTGATACAAAATTATACATACCTCTTCGAGACTGAAAAAAATATCAGGGGGCTACACGATTCACACAGTAGCTTATATTCAGTCGTTAACGCGGAAACATGACGATTACCGGTACCTTGACGATTACTGGGCCCACCACCTTACGTCCAAACAAGAAGTGAGGCTCCTAGGCTTGTCGCTATGCAGTTGCAATTTTGGGGGAGGTATATCATCTACGCATAAAATTAATGGGCGTATTCTTCTTCTGCTGGGTTTCGTCGCAGACCTGGCAGGGCCTTTTGACACTTCGAGCTTTGGCCAGGGGTTTGTTAGATGGCTCGTCATGTTCTCGATATCCTGGAAGGCGGAATTTCTACATTTGGACCGGTGGACCAAGCCGGTACGAGACAGATGATTAGCAGGAGGAAGCTACTCCTGGTTAGATATTCGTCATGCAGCGCTCTTCCAGGCATATCTCTGGATACGAGGATTCGTTGTCCCCTGGTTAATCACTCGAAAGCCGGCTGGCCCGCCAGGTCGGATTGGATTTAGGGATGATCTTCCTCGATGTTGTCGGGCCGGAACGGTACGGGAATATAAGATAGGGAGGAACGGGAAAAAGTATTAGTACATGAACTTATTATTACAACTAGGGACCTTGGACACTTGAGCTGGGACTTCTTGCTTTGGTTCTAATTTTTAAATAAGGTGGTCACTTCGTTCAGAGGAGGAGATGGTTCACTTACGAGGCCTTATTATTTTGCCTCGTTACAACACCCCCCCCCCCCCAGACGAAGCGTGTGGTCTCCTAGCGAGACCTGCAAAGCTTCCAAAACCATCAACTCTCTTCGATTGATTTCTTTTCTTTGAAAGTTAATCTTAATTAGCAATTCTCTACTCCACCGAATTTTCATGCTTCAGCTCAAGTGTCAAAGATTATCTTTAAAATAACATAACAGACAAATCACTCACCATTAAATAATCAATACAACCGGAAGGGGTTAACTCTAAGGGGAAGGAATTTTTCAAAAACTCCCTGAGACTGGTATGTGGTGTTTTTATTACACCTAAGGACTCTTTGGAGCCAACGGCTCCTTTTCTTTCTACATGATTTTAAGAAGGGTAAACACCCTTTTATATAGCACACCTCATTCTACTCCCTCGGTTCATTATAAGTCGGGGAGGTTAAACTAAAATTGCCCTATGAGGCTTTTCTCTTATCAATATTAGGAACTATGGTTAATGCGGTAATACAAGGAGAAGAAACATTAATGGGTTCGAGACGGCAATAACTAAACAGTGGATTAGGATTATATGGTGAACAAACAAAAATTACGGTAGAACTAAAACTAACAATAAAACTAGCGGTAACTTAAGGGAGCCGGTACGGTAGGAAAGGGAAGTTATGGTTCTGGGGAGTTAGGTGGGGGTGGGGGAGGTCTATAGGGGGTTCCGAAGAAGTTAATCCTTTTGACATGCTCGGCCCTATAAATTCTAAGCTCTTCGCGTCTTAGACACCTTCCGCAGAGTCGGTTTCCCTGAAGGTAACGATAACCACACTGATAACAATAGACATCTACCCGCTTGAAGCGGCAGTGAATATCTTCGTGACCGAACTCTAGACAATTCCAACATTGGCCTAAGACGGGTACTATCGGTTCACTCTTTCTAATCCCTTCTGAAGGATTGTTAAGAGTATTATCTTCTCGTTTTTTCAACCCAATACAGGGCAGTGGGGTGATGGGCTCCGAAGGTAGGGGTCTGGACGGGACGGCAGAGGGGGGTCAATCTGGGTCTTCGGGAAGGTTCAACATGATTCGAATACAGGGTCGGGTAGTTCTTTACGTAGTATAGAACATGGGTCTTAGCCAACTCTGGGAATGTGGGGGTTCGTCTCTCCATTTTCACAGTAAAACTTGAGGCTGAGTCCTCTGGTGAAGCCTTAGTAAGGTGTTTTATCGATGGCAACCGATTCCAATTCCTTTTCAGTTTTTCCCCTTTGTTACTTGGATTTCGGGAGACAACACCTGGGAACAGCCATTGCCGGGAAAGGATATTAGTACAAGGAAATTAGTCATACGAGAAACAATTAAATAAACATAAATATTTTTCATTATAAGGGAACGGAGCGAAAGACATAAAATGAGCGTAGGGATACCTGAGTTGGTTGGCATTTTTCTGTCCTTGAGGTTGGTTGTTTTCCAGTTGATCCCAGGGTTGGGAACGGGAAAGATGCGGGGATTCAGGGAACGGAACGGTAGGGGTCGGTACGGCAAGGGACGATAGTTGGGGGAAGAAGATGAGAGGAAAGAAGAAAACGGAAGTAACGGAAAAGACGAGAGGAAAACGAAAAGGAGAGAACGGAACGTAGGGTTTAGGGAACGGAACGGTAGGGGTTAGGGGACGGAACGGTAATAATAAAATAAAATGGGGGGGGGGGGGGGGGGGGGGGGGGGGGGGGGGGGGGGGGGCGGTACGGTAGGAAAAAAAAAGGTAGTGAAGAAGGTGTGAAGAACGGGAAAAAGATATTTTTATTGGTGTCGAGCCAATATGGCCCCGATTTCGGCCAGCAGCCTTTGAGTCTCGGGGGAGACGTGGGGGAGGACTTGGGCTGGGATCGGTACGGGGATAGGGACTAGGACGGCAGCGGGAACGGTAATGGACCGGGAACGGCAGGGAGAACGGAAACGGTAATGGGAGCGGGAATGGGAACGGGAACGGGAACGGGAACGGAATGGTCAGGGCGCCCGCCGTCCAACCACGCTGGACTACAGGTACGGCAGGTACGCAGGGTAGTCTCGCTCCTGCCGCACCCGTAACAAAATTTGCCCTGACGCGGCTGGCGACAGGCGGTATATTGGTGTCCCTCTGCCCGACAGTTCCAACACTGTTCGGACAGCGGAATCACCGGAGCAGGATCGGGGAGAGGGAATAGAGGACGAATGGTGGGAGAGGAAGGAAGTGAAGGAGCGGGGAATTCCGGTCCGGCTGTTGGCCCCTACCCACTTTCCACAACGGACTCAAGGGGGTCCTAGGGCCCGGTATGGCCTTATTAGCCGGAACGGAATGAGGATCGGGGTCGGGGTGGGTAGTCGGAATGGGATTAGGGGGTTGTGGGGTTGGGGGGAGTTCGGGGAGACGATAAGAGTTGTTTGCTAATAGACAGGAGGTAGGAGGAAGGTGGTCGGTAGCGGAAGGAAGAGGTTGTGGTTCGGGAAGGGAAAAAGGAGTTTTATGGAATGATACCAAACCCGCACCTTCTCATGGGCTTGGCCATGATCGGGTGCGAGATTGACCATACCAGCTGGAGCTGGCTCCATCGGTCTTGGTGCGGGGGAGGCCAAACGCGGGAGATTTGGATAAGGCTGCTGGACCGAAATCGCATTAGGTCGGCGTAACGGAGGAAAGAAAACGGGACGACAGTCAAAAGAGGGAGGTAAGGACGGTAGGGGAGCGGGAGCGGAAACGGGAAGAAAGATCGGGAAGGGATTATCGGCATTAGAAGAGGGAGGTAAGGGCGGTAGGGGAGCGGGAACGGAAACGGGAAGAAAGATCGGGAAGGGATTATCGGCATGGGGAAGAGGGGTTGAGGTTCGAGAGGAGGTTAGAGGGAAGTCAAACTCCAGCTCTGACTCGGAGGTTGTATCCTCCGGGTTTAGGCTGGATACGTCCAGGAGGTCCCTCGGGACGCAACGCTCCTTTACCTGGAGTCTTCGTCGCGAGTAGATAGGGGGAGCGACTCGCGGCTTTCGCCCACCTCTGGGCTCGGACGAACCTCCCAATCGGGTTCCTCGACCCACGGATGACTCGGTCGTTGACGATCTGACCACTCGCCCCGAGTTCGCTGACTCGATGGGGCCCCCGAACGGTACCGGGGTACAATTTTTCGCGACATTGCGCCTTAAAGGAAGTAAGGGTGCGTTAGTGACATCTAATTCATCCGAGAGAACTTCGTCTAGTTTTAGGGGGACTTCGGTCACAATTGGGGGAGCTTCTTCGATTATTGGGGGGGCTTCTTCTTCGCGGGCCTCTGGGGGTTCGACGGTAGGGAAGGCACGGTAGGGTTTAAGGTCTTTAATGTGTGATTTTCCAACGGGGGTTACCCTTACAATCTTCTAATTCATAAACCACAGCTGATAAGACTTTCGATATTACGTAAGGACCTTTATACTTCGGAGCTAACTTGGAAGCTATGAAATCGACGGCAGACGACAGGATATGTTGTCTACGCCAGACTAAATCACCCATGGCGAATTTTAAATCCCTTCTACCACGGTTATAATATTTAGCTTGTCTCTCGGAAGAACTCTCTAAATTTTTCGCTACGAGATCACGCAAGGCAGATAATCTCCTAACTCGATTTTCCCAAACTTCGGGCGGTATGGGTTGGATCTGGGGAGAGCCTTCTTCCTTTCTTTTCAAGGAAGTACCGGGTCTAAGTTCACGTCCAAAATTCAAAAAGGCAGGGGTTACTTGAGTTGAACTGTGAGTCGCGGTATTATGGCAAAACGGATTCGGACAAATGGGCATCCAAGAGCGATGGTCATTTTCTATGAAAGCTACTATCATTGTTTTCAAACTCTATTGACTCGCTCTACGGGATTGGCTTGGCATGATAAGGGGGGACGGTAGTGTGATAAATTCCCATTTCTCTACAAGCTTGCTTCATGGCCTTATTAACAAACTCTGTACCATTATCGGTAAGCAAGACTTCAGGGGTTCCCAACGGAAAAATACTAACTCTTCGAGATGCTTTTATTATTGACTGAGAATTTGCCTTACGTAATGCGATAACTTCTACCCATTTAGTGAACAAATCTTGAATCACCAGTACGTAGGTGAAACCTTGTCTACTGGGAGGAAATGGGCCCATAATATCTGCCGCGATCATCACCCACGGTTGTTCTAGAACGCGATTACCCATTAATCCGCGGGGGCTAGCTTGCTCAACTTTACATTGCTGACAAATCTTACAATTCCTAACGAAGTTAGCTACTTCACGATAGATTCCCGGCCAATAATATAGTAGGCAACTCTAGCATATGTCTTTTCTATTCCTAAGTGGCCAGCGGTAGGGAGGGAATTGGTTTTCGGTAATCGCGGTATTTTCGGGATTCTTGGGGAGAACTAGTTTCCAGGCGTCTAAGTCGGGGAGGAGTGGGTCTGCTAGATCGTCAACTCTATGACAGTAGAGTCGCCCCTCTTCTACTTTCCAGTCCGGGTATTGAGCTTGGCGCGTATTACGTTTTCTACGCGTTTTTTATACCAGGCATCGGAAGTTTCGGAGGATCGCGGCTACTTCTTCGTCGGTAGGGTCTTCAAACATACGGGAGAGGGCATCCGGTACGTGATGGAGGGCTCCCTTACGGTGTACTATCTCAAAGTCGTACTCTAACAATTCTAAGGCCCAACGGGCTAATCGGCCCGTGGGGTTTTTCAAGTGATATAACCAACGAAGACTACTATGATCGGTGATTACGGTAAACTTGTATCCTTCTAAAATAGGGACGGAACTTTCGGATTGACCAGATCACGGCTAAACACTCTTTCTCGGTAACGGTATATTTCCTCTCCGGAGGGGTCAAGCTTCGACTAGCATAGGCTACGACGTATTCCTGGTCATTTACTGTTTGAGTCAGGACGGCTCCTACTCGGTATCACTGGGCATCAGTTTGTAAGAAAAAGGGGACCGAGAAGTTGGGACAATTTAAAGTAGGGGCGGTAATCAACGCGGTTTTCAGGTCTTGGAACGATTGTTCCTGTTCAGTTTTCCCAATTCCACCTACGATTCTTTTTCAGTAAGCTGGTTAGGGGTTGAGCTCGGGTCGCAAAGTCATTAATGAATCTCCTATACCATGAGGCCATTCCAAGAATCGCCGTACTCCACTGTATATTTCTGGGGGCCGGATATTTAATTATTGCCGAGACTTTTTTCGGGATCAGCCCGTAGGCCTTGCTCATCTACTAAGAACCCGAGATACTTTACACCTGGATCGACAAAAAGAACCTCTTCTCCCGATTTATCGTTAGGTGGGCTTGAGCTATTCTATTAAGTACTATCCTCATCCATTTGAGATGTTCATCGAAATCAGAATTTACGATGATTATATCATCCAAATAAACAAAAACATAAGGTTCCATTTCGGGACCGATTAGCTTATCCATTAACCTTTGGAAAGTAGCTGGGGCTCCTGAAAGTCCGTACGGCATTCTTTTAAATTGGAAAAGCCCGCGACCTGGGACTGTGAAAGCGGATACTTCCCGACTCGCGATATCTAGAGGGACTTGGTGATAAGCTTGACTTAAATCAATGGTTGAGATATACTTGGCCTCACTAAGCTTATCGAGGATAGCACTCATGTAGGGTAAAGGGTACGCATCTTTCTTAGCGACTTCATTTAATCTTGCGAAAGTCTAAGCAGAATCTATATTTCCCGTTTGGCTTTTTAATCATTACTACGGAGTTGACCACTCACTATTGGATGGCTCTATTATGTCTGCTTCTACATTGCGTTTACCTCCTCATACATGGCTTCCCTTTACTATCGGTGAAACTTGATAATATCTCTGTTTAATCGGGGGGTGATCTTGGACGTCGATTTTATGAACGGTTAAATCGGTAAGACCGGGATAACCTAGTGAGGGGGGGATCAATTCGTCCAAAACCTGTGTTACTCTGTCCATCTGGAGCGGAGTTAATTCCGCGATACCGGGATTCGAAAGGTTAGGCCCAATTGGTGGGGTATCGGGGTTCAGTTGGTCGCGCGGGACTTCGGTAGGCTCGGTATTCATTAAGGATTCGGCAAAGTTGACGGTTTTCTTGGAGAATCCTTCTCGCAAGATAGAGAGGGTTTTGTACGACGTCGTAAGTCGTTCAACACCGGACTGGAATTTTGCGAAGTCTTGGCCGAATTTTTTAAGATCGGAGACGTACTTTTAAGACTTGCGCGTAAGTCTTCGAGACGGTAGGTAAGTCCTCCC